>CATIWM010250653.1:0-24715 GCA_949671775.1 Mallotus repandus
GCCATAATTGTTTAGTTGTAATAAAATTTGTTTTAAGTATGTATAATAGTGTTTTAGTTAAAAAATAATATTAAGTAATTACTATAATTTTTTAATTTTTAATAGTTTAGAAAAAATATTTTGAGTGATTTAAGGTAGAAAAATACGTAATATATACATAATTTTAGAATTTGAGTAGTATTGAAATATGTATAATAATGTTTTAGTTAAAAAATAATACTAAATAACTATTAAATTTTTTTTATTTTTAATAGCTTAACACATTATCTTTTTAAGTGAATATTTAAATATTAAGGTGGACACTTGTCAAATTTTTAGCTTAATAATTATAGAACTCAAGATTTAATATAGATATATAGATTCACACAATTGCCAAATAAGGGATTTGATCCAAATCCAAATGATTAAAGAGTCAATTTGAACCTTAATTTTTTTTAGTTCTAATAGAAATTTATTCTTTTAAAATTACATCATATCAAACTTTATCTTAAAAAAAAATTTACAATAAGTTAAATAAAATTTTAATTTTAATGGTTAATTAAGACAAAAATTATTTAGATTAATAATAAATTTGATAAAAAATTTTAACAAAATATTTATCACATAATTATAAAGTTTTACAAATTTTCAAGCCTATATATTAATTTTTGAAATTTTTAATTTTCCTTAAAAATTAATTTAATTAAAATTCATATAAAACTAAAAAATTTTAAAATTTTACAATTAAGTGATATACGTTTCAAAAATATTTATCAATTTTAATCATTAATTTTAATAATTTTTTATTAGTCAACTATTAAAATTAAATTGATAAATAAAATTTTATTATTAAAATTAAATTTATGAATAAAATTGATGAATTTTTAATATAAATATCGCTTGATTCTATAGTTTATAAAATTTTGAAATCTAAAAAAATTCAAAAATAAAAAAAGGCAAAAGAAATATTTTTTTTTCAAAAAATTATTACGCAGTCTTAAAATTTTGAAAACTTTATAATTAGATAAAATTATCAATTTTATTTATTAGTCTAAATAAGTTTTTATTAATTAAATATTAAAGCTAAAAGTTTATTTAATTTATATAATTTAATTGTAAAATTTTTTTTAAATAAAATTTAATATGATATAATTTTTAAAGAAAAAGGTTCCTATTAGAAAAAAAAATTAAAATCTAATATTAATTTAGGGATATAATAAATGGTCCAAATCAGCAAATTCAAATTTTTGATAAAATCTATTCAAACATAGTAAAAGGAAATCATTATATATAGCTTTTATTTTCGAACTAGCAAAGTTACCCACGGTTCGTTGCAGGAAAAAAATAAATTTTTATACATATAATTTAAATATTAATTATTAAAAATTCAATTTTTTTAAATACAAATTGAAATTATGAAAAATCAATAAATTTGTCTGTATAACTCCTATCAAATGTAGTTCAACAGAGCAACATGAAATTACTGGTCCTTTTCATTAGTCCTAAAAAAAAAATAATAATAAAAGTTAAAAATGTGATAATGTTTAAAGAAATAATAATAATTCATTTAGCTAAAAAGAAAAAATCTTGAGCAAAGCTTCTTAACAAGTAAATTATTTTTTATAAGATATATTAAATCTGTTTAAATTATAAATTTAAACTTTTCCAGCTGAAAAAATTTTAAATGTAGATAATTTCAATGTCAATAAGATCATATCAAATTGCTAAAAATAATTTGGGTTAAATTAGTCATCAAAAAAATTCTAAGTGATGATTCAATATCATTTACACATTTGCACATACACCAGATGAGCAAAACAATAACAGATAAAAGAAAAAAGTAGTGACACATTTGAATTTAATTTACAATGAAAATACAAATTCTTAACAAAATGAAATAATAGAACATTAACAATACAACTTGAGAGAGAAGTGAAGCGATTCAAAGGACAATGAGAAGTTCCAAGCTTGAAGTCAACTTCTTTAACAATGAAACCAAGCCACTAATCTGAAGCATCAAAAAAAGATGAAAGTTTAAAAAACAGTTGATAAATAAATTAATAAGTTAGAAATCAGAACCACCTACATTTATATCATAGTATGTATGTTATGGGTTGTCATAGCCTCTCATATCTTTCTCATGATGCCAATTACATGTCAATTATGTATAGAATGCACCCTTTAAATTTCTTCAAACATATATCACATAGCCTAAAAAACAAAGAAAAAATCCACATGTATTTGCAGAAATCACAATCAAATCAAAGTTTTGTAACCATCCGTTATGTATATCAAATGGCATCCAAAAAGCTTCAAACATGGTACCTCAATTGAATCATAAAAGGATC
The DNA here is from genome assembly GCA_949671775.1 of Mallotus repandus. Taxonomy (NCBI): domain Eukaryota; kingdom Viridiplantae; phylum Streptophyta; class Magnoliopsida; order Malpighiales; family Euphorbiaceae; genus Mallotus; species Mallotus repandus. The sequence continues at coordinate 2,328 of CATIWM010250653.1, forward strand.
ATTGATTAATTCCCTGAAATCCGGAGGCATAGCCACTTTCAATTCCCCTTGATTTGTTATCACCATGATCTTTCTGATTGCTTGCCACTGCAACAAAAAAATGGTTTTAGAACAAATGCAATTTAATTCCATTATATACATCACATGGCATCCAAATGGAAATGGTAGACAAAAGCTACATAAGGGCATTGGAACAAATTACACCAGTACAGATTATACCAAGCTGTAACCATCCAAAAGCATCCCTCAAACTTAATTCTCCATGATTATTTACAAAACTAAAAACTCTAAAACTAAATGCAAACACACATTGATGATTGAAGTCAAAATAAAAATCCCTGGCAAGGCCCAGTGATTAATTCAAGTGTTCCACAGATTCTTGGAAATAAAACATTAAACTTTCCTAGTAAATTAAACAAACAACTAATCAATACAATGATCCAAAACTAAAAATAGCACGAATTTGAAAATTTGGTGAAATTTTTTTAAACAAACACATATAGTTATAGCTTACCTTGTTTCATGGTTAATTAATGGAGACTTCAGGGTGTGATGGACGGGAACGTGAGGAGAGTCAAGTTAAAAAGACAGCTGGCAACAGAGGAAGAGAAGGAGAGAGGGGAGGGAGGCAACAGGGATTATAAAGTTAAAGACAAAATCACCCAAAGGTAACGACACCGTTTCAGGTCATTTTAAGGGCATTATCGCCATTTAATTTAAACGGCGTCGTTTTGTTTAGGGGCTTAGGCGTTGGCAAATTTGTGATTTGATGAAATTGAAGGGAGCAAAATGTACAGTTCATCTACACTAAATTTGCTACCCAGCTTTATATATTAGTATTGATTTGCCGGTGGATGGCCGTGAAGAGCTACACAACTACCATTTTTGTTGCGTTTACTAATAATGAGATTCGAGAAGCCACTTTCTTTTTCTACAGAGTTCAACCATTTCCTGGTAAAGTTGGCCAATTTTAGAAGATTCATCAACCGATTTTCTAATGTCTATTTTTCATTTTTAATAAAAATGGCATCAATTTCCCTTTAATAAAGAAAAACTACCATAAATTTGAGACCGAATTAATTAACAACGGTCTCCTTACAAAGCTCCAAGCTGTGAGATCCGAATTGAAATTTGAACTACCCATGGTCCCAGGCCTCTCCATTATGATGCCACATTAATATGCAATTGCAGCCGCACTACACCCATATAATTAAGTTTATTTATTTATGTTTTGACCAAAATATATAATTAGGTTTATTATATATGTATTTCTTTTTCTTTTTTTTCCTTCCTGCGTTTAAATTTTCTTAAGCTAAGAAAAGAAAAGAAAAAAAGGAATTCAATCCGTACAGGTGCACATGGAAAATCCCCTAGTACTAACAACTTGATATATTTTCCTTTTTTTTTCTTTCATGAATTGTCCAAAATTCTCTTTATACAAACCATAAATAATATTTGAACATTATTTTTCAATTGATTTTTATAATAGAAAGATCATATGATTTAAATTTTAATGGACCGTATGATAAAAATAATATTTTCTTTTAAATTAATGATGACAGAAATCAAATCTTAGACCTCAAAATATTTTTAAAAATGAATTACTATTTAATCATTCTATCATTGATAATTAATTGATGAATTAATTATACACATATATGTACATATATTCAAATTATTGATGATTTTCTCATGTATAATAACATTGAATAAAATTACTTGATTGAAAATAAACTTATAAAATAGTGCTTTTTGGAATATCCCTCTTTCTGTCTATATACTTATCTATGTATAGTAGTTCAGAAAAAATAAAAGGTTGGTCATTCTTGACCCACGGTGGTCTTTTGTTCATCAATTTTATTGACAAGGAATTTATACTCAAGGCTTAATTTTGAAGATTGGTATATTTTCTGTACATTTTTTCAAGTGAGATTTTTTGATAATCTTCAAAATCTTTTTTGGATGTTCTTTAACTAATTTATTTTCGAAATAAACTACAAAGTCATAAAGCTTGAGAAATTTTTTTCAAAAAAAAAATTTGGACTTCGGTTAAATTTATTATTCAAAATATTTACTCAAATATTATTATATTTTTAAAAATTATTATAAAAATTACTTATTATCTTAATAAATAAATTTTATTAATAAATTTAAATAATTATATTTTATTAATTTATATATTTTATTTCATAAAAATTTAATAATATATAAAAATATTTAAATATTTAACTAATTAATAATTAATTTAACTTTATTTCTATATTAATAAAAAAATATTTTTTATCCCATCCATACGAGGATTGAATGATTCTCATTAATAAAGAATTTATTTTTTATTTTCATACAAAATTTTAGTCAATCAAAAAGACTATAATTGAAATCACTCGTATAAAACGAATAACCTTAGTATTATTTACTTTGCCCCACGGCAGCTGTACGGGGATTAATCTTTATAGTTTCAAGTGACCAACTGCTATCCTTCACCTAAAAAAGACACATTAATGGTCACAACCGTTCTCATGAATATCATAAATGCATTTCCAACAAACGTCAAAGCACCTTCTTCTATAAGTGCATCTTATGTCTCCGTTTAGCTCTCAACACCACTACTGTCACTCTTTTGTTTCTTGACCTACCATACTGTATTTTCTTGGCTCAGATTGTTAACCTATCAGTCGACAATGGCCTCTCGATCAGATAATGAAAAGAAGGAAGAAGAAACCCTCAGGGTGAATATCACTGGCAAGACTCATGTCAAGCCCAATAAAAAACTAGGAAGAAGAGAATGCCAGCTTGTGACCTTCGACCTTCCATATCTAGCATTCTACTATAACCAGAAGCTGTTGCTGTACAAAGAGGGTGCTGATCAGCATGGCTTTGAGGAGATGGTGGGGAAGCTGAAAGATGGGCTGGGGGTAGTTCTGGAAGATTTCCATCAACTAGCTGGAAAACTTGGAAAAGATGAAGATGGGGTTTTTAGGGTTGAGTATGATGATGATATGGAAGGTGTGGAGGTTGTAGAAGCTATTGCTGAAGGGATCAGTGTTGATGATCTAACTATTGAGGAAGGCACCACCGCTTTTAAAGAGTTGATCCCATACAATGGAGTCTTGAACTTGGAAGGTCTCCACAGGCCATTGTTGGCAGTGCAGGTAATTAATTCTTGACTTGTAAATTTGATAATGCATATATGGCCATGCATGTTTCTTGAGATATATGGATCTGAATGCTAGAATTTTGGTAAGTAGTGTCATAGTTTAATTTACATTTTTATTAATGGAAAGATAAGATAACGGGACTCATTTAGAGGTTCTGTGGATATCCTTCTCAGTTTCTTGCAAATGAGCATATCGTGGCACCTGTTTCAGTCAAATAAATGCTTCTCTTCTCTATCAATGACAGTTAATTAATTAATTCAAGGCTTAAATAGCTAGGACCATATTAATTCCTGCAACTACCTTCTGGCTATATACTTAATTTTGATTTTAATGCCTACAATTTGCTTTATGTCAACTGTCTGATGGCATGCACTGGAAATATCTTTGGCACTCTCAACTTTATGCTTGTGTTTTGGACTGAATATAACTTCTTTATGTGGCCATTTCACATGTTAGCCATAACTGGTGTGTCCCCTCTCCGCTATGATGCTAAAACATGATCTTTACCTTTCACTCCCATGTTCAAATAATAATAATAATAATAATAACGCAGTTTCCTTCTTGTTCTTAGCGCAAGTCCTCACAATAAAATCCCTAACTAAGAAGCTAAGAAGAAACTTCACTTTTGTCCCTATTTACCAGACACATTTTAATTCTACGTGTGCATTGTAATTAATATCAACATTGCTTCTTCTTTTTTTAATTTACCTAACACATGATGTGATGTTCTAGTCACACAATTGCATCTCCCACAAACGTACTTTCCAAAAATGTATTAAGCCTTTTTCCTTTTATGTCTTCTTCTGTTAGTGTATCCTATCTATGCAAATAGTACATGCATGTGAGCTCCAAATTTAACGCGTCTCTCTTTTAATGACAATTTCATCTTTACACGTGGTTCAATAATAAACATTAGATTATAGGTTTGATATTTTTTTCTTTGATCTATCAATTATTTATATATATATATATATTAATTTAATTTTTAATTAAATAAATTACATTATTTCTCTTTTTATTAAATAATTAATTAAATTTATTTATAAGATAATTATTATTTTTTCTATATTTTGACCTAATACACTATTTTAACTCTAATATTTACAATTTATATACTATTTCATTCATGATAGAGAGACTAATAAATGTTAACGGTTGTAAATATCAGAGATAAATAAATATTTTTTAATTATTAGGAATAAAATTTCGTATTAGTTCAAAATATAATAAGAAAATAGTAATTCTCCCTTATTTGATTTTAAAATATTTTCATTATATTGATTACGCTCTTGCTCGGTAATAATCCACGTTTAAGTTCAATAAACTCTTATATGGTGGTCTTTCCTGCAGCTAACCAAGCTCAAAGATGGACTCGCAATGGGCTGCGCGTTCAATCACGCAATCTTAGATGGTTCTTCCACGTGGCATTTCATGAGCTCCTGGGCCGAGATTTGCAATGGCTCTCCTTCAATTTCCGTTCCACCATTCCTTGAACGCACCAAAGCGCGTAACACGCGTGTGAAGCTCGATCTCACCCTACCTCCGGACCCACTCAGTGCAACATCCAACCGTGACGCCAAGCCAGTCCCCCAGCTGAGAGAAAAGGTCTTCAAATTCTCTGAATCTGCCATTGACAAGATCAAGTCAAAAGTCAACGCGAACCCTCCATCGGACGGTTCAAAACCGTTCTCTACATTTCAATCACTAGCGGTCCATATTTGGCGTCACGTAACCCATGCACGTGAACTCAAACCTGAAGACTACACAGTCTTCACCGTCTTTGTCGATTGCCGGAAAAGGGTTGACCCACCAATGCCAGAATGTTACTTTGGAAACCTAATTCAGGCCGTATTCACGGCAACAGCGGTGGGATTACTGTCAATGAAACCACCGGAGTTCGGGGCGTCCGTTATACAAAAGGCTATTGAAGCACACAATGCTAAAGCCATTGATGAACGTAATGAAGAATGGGAAAGCGCACCAAAGATATTCCAATATAAGGATGCTGGTGTGAACTGTGTTGCTGTCGGCAGCTCGCCAAGATTTCCCGTTTATGATGTGGATTTTGGGTTGGGAAAACCGGAGATCGTAAGGAGTGGAGGCAATAACAGGTTTGATGGAATGGTGTACTTGTATCAAGGGAAGAGTGGAGGTCGGAGCATTGATGTGGAGATCACTTTGGAAGCAGAGGTGATGGAGAGGTTGGAGAAGGATAAGGAGTTTATTTTGGAGGTTTAGAAGAAATCATAGTACCGGGATAAGTCGACGATTTCTCTCTCATATCTATCATGTTATCTAAAGAAAAAAAAAGGTCATTTTAGTATTAAAGGTTGATTTGCACCTCATTTTATGGAGTTCTGTTATTGAATTTGTTGTTGATGGTTAGAACCAAGTTGGTCACGTTTCTGTTTGAATGATATGAAAGCAGAGAACCTAATAATTAATAAACATTTATTTATGTCTCCAATCTTGAAGCAAAATGTTACTGAGATTCAATACAACAAAAATGAGAATTTGAGACATCACCAAAACGTCTCTATTTTACTAATAAGTATTTGAGATAAAAATAAAACGTCACCACTGGCGTCCCTATAGTCCCGTCGCTGATAGTTTTTAGAGACGAATTTAATAAAACGTCTCTAAAATATTATATTTTGAGACGAAAAAAAAAAAGTCCCAAAAAGGTCTAAGCCAAGCCGAGCCAATTTCAAGCCGATTCAATTGGTGACAGAAAACGTCTCTAAATCATTGCATGTTGAGACAAAAAAAAAAAAATCTCTAAAAGTATAAACTAAACCAAACCAATTTTGAGCTGATTCCATTTATTTATTTATTTAATAATATCTTATTTCTTTTATCATTTTAATATTTGTGTCAAAATAATTTCAAACAATTAAATATTAATAATAAAATTTCATTAATGGAATGAATTTATATACATTAGTTCAAATTGAGTTGAAATTCAAGTAATAATGCAAAATCAATATAAACTACCCTAAAACAACTTGAACAATTAATTAACCTGTCAAAGACTTGTTACTTCAAAAAAAAAAAAATTACAACCCAAACAAATCTGACAAAATACCAATTCTCCCCTTTTGCTTTTCTCAAATTTGTATCCATTAATCAATCTATTTGTTGTGGTATAGCCTTGAAGAAAAGAAAGGTTATCTACAATAGAGAAAAGATATAAAATTAGCCAAGAAAGCATGGAAAAAATGAAGCAAGTTACAATTACCAAAAAAAAAAAAAAAAAGAACAAACTTGTTCAGCTTATTGTATAAACCAAATTTTTTTACTTAAAAATAAAATAAAAAAAAAATTATTTCAATTCTAAAAATTTAAAACTAAACCGCTAAAAAATTTTAGAAATATCAAATTGAATTTCATATCAGTTTATAATTTATTCCATTTTAACCATATAATGCTTGCATCTACTTGTAAATCGAAACATGATATTTGAAGAGCACATGATCTATTACAAGCAAATATGGCCTCAAAATAAACTTTTTCTTGTATCACTGAAGATCATAGAACACCCAATAAAGCTAATAAGTTGACCTATCATCAATTATTTAAAGACCATATATATATATATATATATTCACCCAGCAACTGAGCCAAAACAATATTAGAATAATTTTTTTGGACAATTACGGAAGTTCAATATCAATCAAAACTACACTCACTTCATTAAATACATGTTCTCTGTCTATACTTGACTTATAACTCGCTCTCAGCATATTAAAAAGAGGAAAAACATCTCTCTGCAACCTGCAGAAAAGCGAATTTTTACAACCATTCTATCTATGAAAAATCTTCAAACAAAGTATGTCAAAATGAGAGTCCACCTATGTACATATGCTATCCGAAAGATCAATTGAATATGATAGTGAAAAAAAAACTGTTGTAGTTAATGAGAAGATACTTGATGCGTGATAGAAAGATGCTCGAATACTGAATCAAGATCATTTTTAATCTATATTGCTGGTTAATTAGTAAAAAAAACAGCACCATGACAAACTCAATAATACTCTAAATGAGACCAAAACACCCAGTCTCCATCTAACTAAAGAAATTGGCAAATCAGTAAATCATATACCATTCATCTCAATTAAAAAACTTGCTTTGTTCAGCCACTCTAATAGTAGATTCTTTAGCTCTTTCTGCAAAACACGCACAAAAATTAGCCATCATGATGCGGACATAGAAAAGCAAGCCATTTGGTTCATGGAAAAATATACCAAAATTTGAAGTAGTGGCAGTTTCATAAATAATTGTAACTTTGGAGGTTTGGATTTTGACGATTCCAAAGGCCAATTTGATTGGAAACGGACAAAAGATCATGAGTTACAAGCTTTGCTTGTGAGGCTCGTTGTTTTTAGGGCAAATTCTATCGTTTAGGCCTTCAAAAAAGCAAATTTGTGTTTTAATTGTTTTAAAAGTCTTATTTCCTAGTTGATTTAGGATTGAATTTTTATTTCCTAGTTTGTTTTAGGATTGAACTCTTATTTTCTAGTTTTTTTAGGATTGTGTTAGGGTTTTCTATTTAAGAGTTTTTTATTTTGACTTTTGTGCATCAGCTTAATAGAATTCGATTTCTTTTTAAATTTTCCAAAATTCTTAGATTTTTTATGCCTACACCCTGTAATTGAGAGTTGCAGGTGTAGAAGATTAGCGATTGGTAATCGTGCGCGATTCAAGAATCATTAATAGTTATCTTACATTCTTCCGCTACGTCACATCATATCCAGAGCACACTCATCATCACACTAATCCAAAATTGAACATTTTTTTTCTTCAAACAATCAACGTAATTTCATAACCAAAAAGCTCAAAATTTTCAACAAAATTTTCTTGAAGTGCAACACGCTTACTATGGAGCCAAGGCCTCCTCTCCCAACCCACCACCAGCAGCGCCATCTGTGGCAGGAACAACAGACAACAAAGGAGGAGCAGGGAGTGGTGGAGGAGGAGGAGGAGGCAGCGGTGCAGGAAACAGCAAAACCTTAGGAACAAGAACCTGGACAATCGCTGAAGCAGAAGAAGAAGAAGAATTCTTGAAATCCCTAAATCGAAAAGGATCTCAAATCCCTAAATCGTAAACTACAACAATAAAATGAAAACACTAAAACTCATTTGTTACAGAGCTAATCATCAAATTAATTAAAAATAAAAAAAACCATCAAATTAATAGAAAAACACTTCAAGAAAAAAATAGCCACCAAAGAAAATGATGTTGCTTATTCTCTTTCGATCTTTCCCTATCACTCCCTTAAATTAAACAATTATAAGAGCAAGAAAATTAACAAAAGCTAAAGAATATAAACAAACAAAAAAGATAAAAAAAATCATCCTAGAGAAGAGAAAGCAAGAAGACCTTGGACCGACATTGAAATGTTGCTAGCAACAATGACGATCCTGAGCTTGTGATTCTTCTTCTCCTTCAACGACATTGAACCGTTGCTACCAAGAGCAGGAGAGTAGAAGATGATCGGGTCATATTGCGGCGAGCAGTGAAGAAGAAGCGAAGACCCGAGATTGTTGTGAGATCTAAAAGAGAGGACAAAATTGATGAACTTACTTTGTTGATTGTTGTGGAGATGACTGAAGAGAATTAAGGGAAGTGAAGGAAGGGAAGAAAAAATGGAGAGAAGGAAAAGAAGAGGTAGCAGTGGTTAAAAAAGAGCACAATAAAATGTTAGGGCTAGATAGATATTAGGGACATTTTGAAACTAAACGTCTCTAAATAAATGTTTAATTTAAAATATTGAAAATATAAAATGAGAGTAAAAATGATGAAATTTTATAAGATAAATTTTTATAAGTCTTAATCAACGATTATATTTTTAAATATTTTCTTAAAATTGAAAAAAAATAAATTTTTAAAGATAATTTTATAAAAATTTTGATAGAATTTGATAAAAATTATAGACTTTTTCAATAAAATTTCTCTAAATAAATGAATAATTTAATATTTAATTTAAAATATTAAAATTATAAAATTAAGGTAAAAATAAATTTTATAGTATAATAAATAATAATATTTTTTAGATTTTTATTTTAAATTAAAAATAAAAATATAAGAGTTAACTAAACATTAAATTTTTTATAGATAATTTTATAAAATGATATATAAATTTGATTTAGAGACGTTTTTCAAATATGTCGTAAAAATATAATAATATGAAAATTGTAAAGCATTTTTAAAGATGATTTTGAAAAAACGCCTCAAAACATTGTCTTTTGCAGACATTTTTTGTTGCATCACAAAATAAATCGTCCCCAATTTTATACTTTTAGAGACAAATTTTTAAAATGTCACAAAAACTTAGTTTTAGAGATGTTTTTTGAAAACGTCATAAAAATGTATAATTGAACGACATTTATAAAACGTTGCAAGAATTTTTAGAGACAATTTGATATGGCGGGAATATTTTTGGGAGTGGAGGGAACTTGTGAGTGCTTTTGGAGACAATTTTGACAAAATGTCCCAAAATGTTATCTTTTAGAGAATTTTTATGGCGTTGCAAAAATAAAACGTCCCTAATTCTACATTTTGTTGTAGTGATTATTACTTGAATATTCGTTATAATGTTATTAAAAATGATGCAGGATATATATGAAAGCTTTAAAAAGTTCTAAGAGTACAAAGAACAAGCAAGAATGAGGCAAAATACACACATTTTTCATTACTGAATATATGCATATATAGAGTTACAAAAAGGAACTAACTGCTACACCAACTACTATAGATTAATTACCTAAAATGAGCTGATTTTAAGCTCCACCACAACTTGCTTATATTTCTAAAATTATCTAGCTATTTCCCCTTACATTCAGCTAGATATTTTACATATCTATGATAACTAAAACAAAAATAACAAAATATGTTTGCTATTTTGACAGCAAAAGTGTCACAGCCTTATCACTTCTCCTTGACACTTTTGCTGGAAACATCAAGTGATTTTCTCAATGTTTCAAACTTTGCTTTGGGCAAGGCTTTGGTTAAGATATGTGCTAGCTCATTTTCAAAAGAGCAATAAATCAGCTTCACTTCTTCTTCTTTTTCTGCATCTCTTACAAAGTGATACCTAATCTTCATGTGCTTTGTTTTGCCATGGAAAACAGGATTCTTCACAATAGCAATGGTTGATTGGTAGGGCCGAATTAAGTGAATTTAGGGCCTGAGGCAAGATTTTGGAGAAGCTAAAAAAAAAAAAATCATTTCATCCTTCTTGCTTTCTCAGCTGCAAAATTACTTATTAAAGTTTTATAATCAAGATGCTCTAACATAGAACTTTCAATAGATAATATACTTAATCCATTTAAACTCTCTTGCGACATAGTTGATCTTAAATAAGTTCTTATTAATTTTAACTTTGAAAAACTTCTTTTAGCGAAGCAATTGTTATAGGTATGGTTAATAATATTCTATAGACAATACATGCACGTGGAAAAGAATATAATATTTTTATGTAATTTAATATCTCAATTGGAGTATTAATTTTTATGTCCAAAGTTGCTTTTAATACTTTTAATTCTGAAAATAACTCAAGTCCATTAACATCTGAATGTTCTTTAAATGTTAGATAAGTCTCAAGATTAAGACAATACATCTTTAGTTCATCATCTTCTAAAGTTTTTAGCATGTTCAAATTAAATAAAAAACCAAAAATATTTTCATATTCTTTAAATTGTTCAAATTTAGTTTCTATGGAAGTAATAGAGTGATCCATTATATATTTAAAATACTCAACTTCAAAAGATTTTGTAGATGAATAAGCAATCTCATCCTCATTATTTTCATCAAATTGTCTTTTCCTATGAATCATACGTTTTTCACGAAATATAGGTTCTATATTCATTTCATTAGCTATTTCTATAGTTGAATTTATAGCAGACTCAAACCCATTTTCTCTATGAGCTTTTAAAAAAGTAATAAGACCTTTTAATTGGTTAATAACAACATCAATTTGCATGTCTTTGGATTGCAAGGTTTTACTAACTGAATTTACAGAAAATAATATGTCATACCAAATATTCATTCCAACTAAGAATTCAAAATTTTCAATCTCATAGTTTGTTAAACACATAGCTTCACTTTTTGTTTTAGGATCTTCACTAGTTTTTGCTAATTGAACTAGAGCATCCCTAATCTTTTAGTTTGAAATTTAATTGCTTTAACACTTTCAATTCTACTTTCCCACCGAGTTTGAGATAAAGATTTAAGTGAAAATTTGCATCCGTTATCTTGTAAAATTTTCCATCTTTTAGAAGATGAGGCAAATAAAGAATATACTCATTGCAATATTCCAAAAAAAGAAATAGCTCTAGGACAATAATTAGCCATATCACATAAAACTAGATTTAAATTATGACACCCATATGGTGTATAAAATGCTCTAGGATTTATATCTAATAATCTCTTTTGCACTCTTTGATGTTTACTTTTCATATTTGATCCATTATCATGGCCTTGTCCTCTTATATCATTAACATTAAGTTCATATTTTTTTAAAATATTTACAAGTTCATCTAACAGGCCTTTTTCAGAAGTATCATCTACTTTTAAAAACTCTAAAAAATACTCTTCAATTTTAATTGAACAACTAAAAATATCCACACATCTTAGTATAACAGTCATTTGTTCTTGATGGCTTACATTAGGGGTGCAATCAAGAATAATAGAAAAATATTTCCCTTCTTTCATTTTTTTAATTATCATTTCTTTGACTTTGGAAGCTAACAATTCTATTAATTCATTTTGTATAACATGACTTAAGTAATGACATTGAAGCTTACCATGTTGAATACATTTAACATGTTCTTGCATAGTAGGATCAAATTCAGCTATCATTTCAATTAAACCTAGAAAGTTACCATTATTTTGTTCATATATCTTTTCTTTTGTACCTCGAAAAACAATATTATTTTTAGAAAGATATTTAACCATTGCAATAATTCTTGATAAAACTTTTTCCAATGCTCTTTTTCTTTGTTAATTTGTTCTTGTACATGTTTATCAATAGTCTTATTCTTTTGCAATCTTATTTCTAAATCTATCCAACTACTCATGACAGTGACATGTCCATGGCTTGTTTCATGACTTCTAATTTGACGACCTAAGTTATTCCAATCTTTACTTCCTTCATTTACTAATTGACTTGTACTAAACTGTGAATTAAATAATTTACAACAAAAACAATACACTCTATCTAAATCTTTTGAATATACTAACCATAGTCTGTCATGTTTTTCTCCATTAGATTGTGTAAAGTAATGTTGAGAAGTGTCTATTATTTTCATCATTCGGAAAATCTAACTCATTGTATCTAATTAGACCTTTTTCTACTACTAAATCTCTAAAGTTCATATCAATATTTTTCCAATGTCCAAGATCATATATATTTATAGATGTCAAATTAGATGTCTCTACAAATTCTGAAGTGTTTTCTACAACAACTTCAATTTTTTTTTGTTCATCATTAGGAGTGGGATCAATATTCTGTTTTTTTTTTTCAATCTCATTGCTAGAAATCTCATTGTTAGAATCATTAACACACTAATTTTGTCTACTAGCTTCAACATCTATTTCTAATTCATTTTCAAGTACATTTTGTTCTTCAAATGAACTTGATATACTATCTTTTTTATTGTTAATGACAAATTTATTAAGTGCTCTCTGCTGAGATTTAATTAGCATTTCAATTTTCCTCTTTTTTTGTAATTTTTGATATCCACTCTCATATTTTCTATTAGATATGATTTATTAAAAAATTCAGTCAAAATATAAAATCACAATAAAAATAACAACGCATTAAATCAAGAGCAACAGAAAAAATATAAACTCAATGTCCAATAATAGATAAATATAATTAAAAAAGAAAAGAAAAAAATAGATAAAATGATGAATCAATATATAAACTCAATGTCCAATAAAATATAAATATAATTAAAAAAGAAAAAGAAAGAAATTAAAGATATAGAATGATAAAACCTGATTGGCAAAAATCAAATGAGGCAATGGTGAAGATAACATAAGCAAGAAAATAGATGGAAGAGTGACAAATAATATATGAGCAATTTTTTTTTTTAACAAATGAGCAGGGCCATATATATAAAGAAAATAGGGAAGATGAATCAAGAGATTAATTTTTTATTAACATTACTTTTTGATTTAGAATCTGATATTTTTTTTTTGACTTTTGAAGAAAAAAACAAATTTGAGGTCTTTTCATTATTTTTCTTTGTCAGCTAACAAATCTTTTACTTTTAAAAAAACAAACAAATATTATATATATATACGGGGCCTAACTTTTTATGGGCCTGAGGCCGCTGTCTCATTTGGCTCAAGGGTGAACCATCTACTGTATGCAATTGTATCTTATCGGCTCTCTTATAATTGGTGGTGTAATGTACTTGACAAACTTTTATCTCTTTTATAATATAAAGGATATATTTACTCATAATGGGACCCACTTGAATATTATAATGAGCTGCTAGCTAGATTTAGTAGTTAATCAGTTTACAAGTTCAACATGAATTGAACTTTATGAGTTCATCTTCTCTTCTTTTCTCTTTAGTTATTAGTTAATACATCTAATTTTATTTCAATTTGATTTTTTTTTTGTTTGAAAATTTGCAATAGTTTTCTATATGGTGTTGCATGGTGGTTGGAGGCATTAAAAATCATGATAGAGTTTATGTCAAATATTTATCCCAGACTTTTTACCATTTTATGGCAAAAGTAAAAAAAAAATTACTAAAATGTGGTTGCTTTTAAAAAAATTCCATTTTATATTAAATATTAAAATTTTTTTATCAACGTATGGTATTTTTGATAAAGTAATAGTGACTAAAGTGTTTCACCCCTTCGGCTGGCAGAAAAATAATTTCGCTAGTTCAAGTGGTAAAATTGTTGTTTTTTTCAACAATTTTGCCACTACTAGTAGGAATGAATGATAAAGAAATTGTTGTTGCTGTTGTTGTTGTTGTTTTTTTTTTTTTTTTTTTCAGTTTGAGGCCAGTCCTTTGTGTAATAATGAGGAATAGGCCTCCATTCTTCATTACTACACAATCATGATAAAGTTTGTTTTTCCATTTTGTTAATTTTTTATTGAAAAGGTAATAATTCAAATTTTTATTATAAATAATTTTAAAAGATAATAATAATAATAATAATAATTATTATTATTATTATTTAAGTTTTAATATTTATATTGTATAATGGTTATTATGATTAAATAAAAAAAAGGCACAATATTTTGAACTAGTTTAATAATATTATTATTAATTTTAAAATAACACTATATTATTATTATTATTATTATTATTATTATTATTATCATATAAGAGGGTAAAATGGTTGTTAAAAAAAGGAGATTAATATTTAATAGTAAGTAAATAATAAAAATTTTACAAAAAAAAAAAATTAAGTTCGAAAAGGTTTATTTTTTCAAACTTTTGATCTAAAATTCAAATTTTGACAGTGAGCAACTTGTCCTAAGCTCATATCAATAAATCGAGATCCACCATTGTGAGAATCGACATCATCATCATCATCATCACCATCATCATTGTTAGCATCATTTTTTCACTAACTTCATAAATAATTTTTTTCACTAACTAAATAAATAATTTTTTTCCCTAAACAATTTTGTTCACTAAATAAATAAATAAACTTTTTTTTTATATAACTACTTAACTTTTTTCACTAAATTAATTTTTTAACAGTATATATAGCTAAATAATAAATATATTTACCAATAAATATACGCAAATATATTTACCACCAATTTACATCAACATATCTAGCAACAAATAGATATACCTAAACAATAAATATATAACAAAGTATAAAAAGTTTTACCAACAATTAACATGTTAAATAATATTATATATAAACAACGTACCTCTTTATGTTAAGAATTAACTCCTAAAAATCAGCTTGTACAAAGTAAAATGAAGTAAGAATATGATACTTAAAAAGAGCAATGAAAAGAACAGAAGAACAAGAGTGAAATGAAACAAAGAAAGAATAAGAAGATGCAAAGGAGAAAAGGTGAAAAAATTATACCGACCAGACAATTATATTTATAGAGAGAGATTATACGGGCAAAAAAAATTACACTGGCGGAATGATCTCATGTCTTTCAGCCCTGCGCATGCCAATATATATATATTAAATAATATTATATATAAACAACATACCTCTTATGTTAAGAATTAACTCCTAAAAATCAGCTCGTACAAAATAAAATGAAGTAAAAAAATATGATACTTAAAAAAAGCAATAAGAACAAAAAGAACAAGAGTGAAATGAAACAAAGAAAGAATAAGAAGATGCAAAAAAGAAGATAGAGGTGAAAAAATTCTACTGACCAGATGATTATATTTATAGTGAAAGATTATACTGTCAGAATAAGCTTGATGAGTGTGAAAAACATAGTGTTTTGAGCACTCAATAGATTATGATTAGGAGTCATTTAGATACAGTTTTAGTCATTTATAGGGCTTTTATTTAGTTTTAATGTTTATGTTAAATTTTATAACTTTTGGTAAGTTTAAGTGTTTTAGTTTACTTTAATTTGCTTTTGATGTTCAAAATGAGGAGGAGAACGGAGAAGGATTAATGTAAGAAGCAACCAATGGAAGCAGGAGCCGATTGTTATAGCATTCAAGGTGAAAATGGAGGTTTATAAGGCTAAGAGAAGGCACATGACCATGTGCATCATTGCACACAGCAGTGCCTAAGCAAAAGTGAAGACACACAACCGTGCACACCCTAGCGCACGACCATGCTTGCTTCGAAGAGAGAATAGGTGCACGGTTGTGCGCACTCGTGTGCCTACAACAGAACATTAAATTTTGAATTTTAAGTTGCTGATTTTTGGGGATTACAAGATCTTAGAATGTGAAGTTTAAAAAGAGAGCTAGAGGCTAGGGTTTCAGAGAGGAGAGCCAACAAAATAGAACAAGAAAAATTTTCTTTATTATTTTCTTTGAGAATCAAACCTAGCATTATTCTAGTTCTTTTCCTTTTTGATAAAAAGAATTGGTGTTTGAAGAACTCAAGGCCTTTCATTTCGGCTTGGTTAAGCAGAAAAGGGGGGTTTTTCTTATCTTATTTCTACTGTTATTTTTCATTTTCATTCAATAATAATGATTGGATTTCTTTTTTATTCATCATCTTCTCTTTTAATCAATATTGTGGCTAGCTTGTTAGTTATGGTTCTTATTTCAATTCAACCATGTAGCTAATATAATTAATTCTGAGTCAATAAACATAGTTCATTGGTTATTGTTGAGCTTAATATCTTCATTAGATTGATCACCCTATGATTGAAATTAGACAATGGAACTTGATTTAGAGATAGGTTTTATTGAGATGGAGCAATAACCTATTAATTGTTTATTTAGTTGGGAGACATTTAAACAATTAATATTATTAAGAAGCTGAGCTTTAATTAACGAGAGCTGTAAAATTAAGTACTACTTGTATTCAATTAATTATGGATTTGTTTGAGAGGAAGATCTATAATTATAAAGATGCTTTCAAAATGAACTAGGTTTAGACTTGACTTAGAAGCTTAATTGATTTTTAGAAAGGTTGAATTGAAAGTAAGAACCCTAGTTTTTAATTTGATTAAGAATTTAAATTAGATTTAGATTGTTTAGTTTAACACTTGACTATAAACAAATTTGGTGTCTAGAAAAATAAATACCTTGAGTAATACAATAGTTAATTTTACAATCTCTATGGGAAAATTTTTAATTTACTACTTACACAATTTCATACGCTTGCAGATTTCGCACGTCAAGTTTTTACTGCCGTTGTTGGATTTGCCAAAATTGACATTGTCAAGAAATTGTGTTGTTTGATTTAGATTTTATTTCTTTTGTTAGATTGTGTTTCTTTGTTTTTAATTTTGCTTGTATTATTGCAGGAATTTTTGTTAGTGCATGCACATAACACAAAGTTCGAGTAAAGAAGGAGTGTCATTAATGCCACTTGACTTAGAGCTTGAAAAGACAATTCGTTGAAAGAGAAAGCAACAAATTAGCAGGATGAATGGAGGAGAAGATGAAATAAATCCTCCTCCAAGGTAGCGAGCAGCTCAAAATGGATATAATGGGTAGAGGACCATGAGAGATTTTATGAGTCCTAATGTTTAAGGTGATCAAACTCTGATTGTGAGGCCGATGATTGTAGCAAACAATTTTGAGATCAAGCCTATAGTGATCTAAATGATCCAGAATTCACAGTTTAGTGGGTTACCACATGAGGATCCGATTGGTCACATGACCAAATTCTTAGAATACTGCTCAACCTTCAAGATGAATGGAATGCAGCCTGAAGTAATCTGGTTAATTCTTTTTCTGTTCTCTCTAATGGATAAGGCAAAAAGTTAGTTTACTAGCTTACCTTCTAACTCTATCAACATATGGCAAGAGCTTTATATAGCCTCTTTCAATAAGTACCTCCTACTACCCAAAGTATTGAAATAAGAAATGAAATCAACTCTTTTTATCAAAGAGAGGATGAGAGCTTTCACGAATGTTGGGACAGATTTAAGGACCTTGAAAGATAGTATCCACCTCGATTGATACCTTCGTGGGATTTGGTGCAATCATTTTACAAAGCTTTCAATCCTTCAGTCTGAGTTAACATTAATGCAACACTTGAAGGAACTATCTTGTCAATAACTCCTGAAGATGCTTTAGACCTTTTTGTGGAGATGATTAATACATAAAGCCTTTGGTCTAATGAGAGAGCCATTCTAAGGAAAAAAGGTAAATTGAAGTTGATAATTTAACCATGTTGAATGTAAAGATGAATGCTTTAACAAAAAGGATGAATAAGATAAGTATTAATGCAGTTGCCTCATCTTTATTGTCTTCATCATGTGAATTATGTCAAGGAGGCCATCCTCTAATAAAGTGTTAGTTGATGCAAGGGTTATCCATGGAAAAATGTTAACTATATGAACAACTTCAATAAGGGGTAGTAGAATTTAGTGCATGGTAACACGTACAACCCCAGTTGGAGAAATCATTATGGAGCAACCAAGAAAACAGCCAGTGGAGACCATAAGCTCTGCTAGGTTTTGGAGGTCAAAATGCATAACAACCTCAATCTCATTTCTAGCAAGACAAGAGTTCATCTTCAGTGGCTTTATTGGAAAATAAGATGGAGAAGTTTAGGGATATGATAGCAACCAAGATGAATCAACAGGATGAAGCTACAAAGAGATTAGAGGGAGAATTTGAGCAAATGCATCAAGATACTCAACTCATGTTCAAAAACCATTCTTCCTCTATTCCTAATTTGGATGCGCAAGTAGGGCAGTTGGCGAATTCTTTATCCATTAGAAATCAAGGTTCTCTACCAAGCAATATTGAAAAGAACCCTAAAGAACAGTTGAAGGCCATTACATTGAGAAGTGGAACAAAGATTCAACCTCCAAAGGCAAGAATGGAGTGTGAGCAAAAAAAGAAGAAGGAGAAAGAACAAAAAGATGAATGGGTTAAAGTCTAAGTAAAGAAGGAGTCAGAAGTTTAAGACAAGAGTCAAGGGAAGATAAAACAGCCACCACTAAAGCCATATGAGCCTCCAGTCCCATATCCTTAAAGATTAAAGAAACAAGAGTATGGCCAATAATTTGTAAGATTTCTGGAAAGATTTAAGACACTCCATATCAAGATACCTCTAGAGGAATGCCTAGCTCAGATGTCAAATTATGCAAAGTTTTTGAAGGAGCTAATTTTTAGTAAAAAGAAGCTGCAGGAGTTTGAGACAGTCATGCTCACAAGGGGTGCAGTGCAATCATTTCTAATAAACTTTCTTTGTAAAGGAAGCATCCGGGGAGTCTTACTATTCCATGTTCTATAGGAAATTTAAAATTTTATAAAGCTTTATGTGATTCATGAGCTTCTATTAGTTTGATGCCATTATCAATTTATAAGAAATTGGGATTAAAGAGGTAAGACCCATAAACATTCAATTACAGCTTGCAAACAGAATGGTGAAAATAACCAAAGGGCATAGTTGAAGATGTGTTAGTAAAAGCAGAGAAATTCATCTTTCCAGTTGACTTTGTAGTCCTTGACTTCAAGGAAGATGAAGACGTACTTTTAATCCTTGGTATGCCATTCCTTTATACTGCAAAAGTTATTATTGATGTTTATGATGCGACCATTACCTTAAGAGTAAGGGATAAAAGCTGTAAGTTTGACGTCTATCAAGGTATGAAACATCCTTTTGACAATGATTTTTGCATGAGAATTGATGTTATTGATGAATATGTGAGTGAAATCCAACAATAGAGGTTGGCAAAGTCTGTGAAAATTGAGAATATTAAGAAGTGTTTTAAGTACAATCTTCTCAACATGAAGCATATCTCAAATGCCAAACTTGTTTACCCTATTTTCAATTACCAAACACTAAACTTGCACCCCTTCAACCATAAAACCACTAATGCTAGACTTAAAACCTTTACCCCAATATTTGAGATAAGACCAAACTTTACATGTGATTATATCCTCTAAATTAAGCCAAAACCAAGAAAACCTATTGGTAAAAATGTTGAAGAGGAGGATTAAAGCAATAGGTAGGCAAATTTTTGACATTAGAGGTATAAGTCCTTCTTATTCCATGCATAAGATTTTGATGGAGGAAGGACATAAGCTAACCATTAAAAGACAAAGAACTCTTAATCCAAATATGTAAGAGGTGGTGAAAAAGGAAGTGGTTAAGCTACTAGACATAAGGATCATTTACCCAATCTCAAACAGTTCATGGGTAAGCCTGATCCAGTGTATGCCAAAGAAAGGAGGAATGACCATTATGGAGGAGGGAGAGCTGATTCCCATTACAGTGGTAAATGGATGGAGGGTATGCACAAACTATAGGAAGCTAAATGCAGCCATAAGGAAAGATCATTTCCCATTGCCATTCATTGAACAAATGTTAAAGCGTATTGCAGGACATGCCTTTTACTACTTCTTGGATAAATATTCAAGGAATAACCAGATAGCAATAGCTCCCGAAGATCAAGAGAAGACTACTTTTACATATCCCTATGGCATATTTACTTATAGAAGAATGCCATTCAAATTATGTAATGCTCCTGCAACATTCCAAAGATGTATAATGGTCATTTTTACAGATTTAGTAGAAGAGATAATGGATGTTTTCATGGATAACTTTATAGTTTGTGGGAATTTTATTGAGGGATGTTTGGAAAATTTAGAGAGTGCTTTAACCCGTTGTAAAGAGACAAATCTAGTACTAAACTGGGAGAAGTTCCATTTTATGGTGGATGAAGGAATCGTTCTAGGTCATAAGATTTTTTCTCAGGGTATTGAAGTATATAAAGCAAAGGTGGAAACCATTGAGAAGCTGTAGTATCCTACAAATGTCAAGGGTGTCAGGAATTTTCTTGGCCATATAGGTTTCTACAAATGGTTCATTAAGGATTTTTCTAAAATCTTTAAACCCCTTTGTAAGTTACTTAAGAAAGATTCACCCTTTGTCTTTACAAATGAGTGTAAATTGGCTTTTGACAGGTTGAAGGAAACACTAATCTTAGCACCTATATAGGGAGCACCTAATTGAAACCTACCATTCAAACTAATGTGTGATGCAAGTGATCATGTAATATAAGTTGTGTTGGGCCAAAGGAAGAAAAACCAGCTACATATGATCTACTATGCAAGTTGGACATTATCGAATACATAACTGAATTATGCCACTACAAATAAGGAGATGCTAGCAGTCATTTTTACATTTGATAAGTTCACGCTTATCTCCTAGGTTCTAATGTAGTGGTGTGCACAGATCATGTAAAATTAAAATAGTTGATGAATAAAAAGGATTCAAAATCTAGGCTCATCAGATGGGTGCTTCTGCTACAAGAATTTGATGTAGAGATAAGAGACAAGAAGAGATTAGAAAATTTGGTAGCATATCATTTATCAATATAGGAATTGGAGAATGAAGGTAGTGACAGTGAGGAGCCTATCAAGAAGATATTTCTTGATGAGATGATTTTGGCCATGGAGCTCATGGATGCTCCTTGGTTTGCCAATATAGCTAATTTCATCTCATGTGGGTGTTGATACTCAAGTTTTAGCGGTCCCCCAAAAATCCAATAATGAAAGATTCATGCCAATTAAATAGGTGAAAGCTCCTTCAGAAGTCTTCCCGAGCGTGCTTAGACTGAGTAGAAACCCAAAGAAACAAAAAAAAAAAGACCACCCAAGGACCAAAAAATCAAATTAGGCCCAAAAGAGCCAAAAAGGTGTGGAAAGGCCCATGGGATGGGCTGACCCACTAGTGTGGGTCAGCAACCCACGAGTGTGGGTCAGCAACCCACAAGTGTGTGTCACCAACCCACACCCATGGGTCATTTGACCCACGGTCACCTTACATGGGTCAATGGATCCATGCGTGTTAGTATAGTCCCAAGCTAGTGGGTCATGGATCCCAAGCTCGTGGGTCATGGACCCAAGAGCGTGGGTCGTGACCCTACAGGCATAAAAATTCAAAAATTTTCCTTTTTTGGAAGATTTTTCATTTTTTTTAAAATTCTCTCCTAAGAGAGAAAATCATACTACTTTTGGACGATTTTTTATTCTTACTCTCTCTCCTAAGGCACTTAGAGACCCCTCTCACTCCCAAACACTCAAACCAAAATCAAATTTTTTTTAGGGTTTAGATCCAATATTTGAACCTAGCTCCTTCTAAGTCAAAGCATGCATTTAGGGTAATTATTTGGTCCCTCTGAGGATCTCTCAATCTTTTTTTATTAAAAAATTATATTCATTGCATTTTCCTTCTTCTACTCTTTTCTTGCATTTTTTATCGGTTTTTGCATTTTATTTATTTTATTTTGAATATTTATTATTATGGTGAAATTGTGATTTTTGTGTTGATATTGAAGTTTGGGTATATGATATGTTAAAAGAGTGGGTAGTTTGGGTGAATCCGGGAGTGTTTGCATTCATCTTTGCATTTTCCATCATTCTTGCATTATTTTTTTTAATGTAAAAAATGGGTATTTTGGTGTAAAGTTAGCATTTTTATTGTTATTTTTGCATTTTTATTAAATTTGTCATTCTCTTTATTTTCTTTCCTAATAAATTTATTATTTTTATCATAAAATTCACATTTTTATGGTGAAAATAATATTTTATCATTTTTACTATGTTATTTGCATTTTTATT
>CATIWM010250664.1:0-11513 GCA_949671775.1 Mallotus repandus
AACTCCGCCGGAGATGAGTCCAGCCACTATTTTCCTTACAAGTGGCATACTTCCTGAATCTTGGTCCGTCCATTTTTGTTTCAGAATATCATAAAGGCCCATACGTGTAGTAGAGTACAATGTCTGGCGGAGAATAGTGGCGGACACACCAGAGAAGAGGGCAGCAACACCTTCAGATTGAACGATACGTATACCAATAGAAACTGGCCCAACACGAGCCGCGGCTGCTGATGGCGGAGGTGCTACTTCCAAAGCTGTTGGTAGAGCAATGTTTCCGGGAACCGTGGCCAATGCGGGGCGAAAAGCTTGAAGAGAAGCTGGATTTGGGAGATGGGATTCACCTTGGAGTTGCATACGGACCTTGATGAGATCAAGAGGGTGTGTAGAAGCACCGGCAACAATAGAGGCAATACCACCTTCAACAAAACCCTTGTACCCCATTGCGTTTTAGCAAATAATTTTAGAAGCTGGAATCAAGAATAATATGGTAAGAGAAGAGAAGCTGAGTGAACTGAAGAGAAATGATGACGTTTAACGAAAGTAGAGGCTGCTTATATAGAGAGTTAGAGACTAGTTGTTGAGAAGAAGACAAAGGAAGGAACATAGAAGAGTTGGATGGTTCACGCGTTGCGTTATCTTACCATTTTTGACTGTATCCTAAATGTAATATGTTATGAAGGTTTTGTTGGCAAATTGGCTGCAGTCTGGCTTTGACCCTGACAATTTAATTTCACACTATATTGTAGATAGATTGTTTTTTTTAACTTGGTACGTAACTCTGTATAATCGGGACGGAGAGGTGACTGATAGTTGTAAGTATTTTCAAAATTATTTTTATGAACTACTATTAAGTGTGAGTTTTACAAGTTTAGTGAGGAAAAAAGAAATTGAATTTAAAATCTCTTTCTTTTAAGAGTAAAATTTTTTACCACTTAGATACGTTTCACATTTGAATAGGGTATTATATAGAGAAATTATGGTTATATATTCATATCACGTGCCACTTGATAAGTTTATGGGAAACTGATATGGTATATCCTCAACTTTGAATCAATTATCAAATCTAATCATATTTTTAAAGTCATTTTAATTTGGCTCTCAAATTTTGATTTATGCCAATTCTATCCAAATGACAATGGGTATGAGGTATAACTGAGGTGGCATTCCTACGTGGTGTAACTGTGTCTGACATGGCAAAAAAGGTCTTATATGACCATCTCAGCTGATTAATTCTATCATCAACTTTTCGAATTGTGTCAAATATATCTAGACGATAAATAAATTTTAAATTTTTTTAAAATTATGTTCATAATTATTTAATTATACATATAAAAACTATTTAGTTATAATTGAAAATTAAAATTAATCGACAAAATTTAGTTTTTAGAGTTGAATTATGACAATAAATTATTTTCTTTTAAAATAAAACAAAATTAAAAATTAATCTGAATTTTAATATTGTAAATATTTTTTAAGAATTAAATATAAAAATTAACCTAAAGCCCTCTTTCCAGGAAAATTAGGTATGTTCTTTTCTATATTTTTCGTGAAAAAAAAAAGTTCGAAAATGTGTATCGTGAGCATAAAGCTTACACGAATATAAAAAACAGTTTAAATTTCAGTTTTTTTTCTTTTTTTTATCAACGTTTTGCCAAATATTAATTAGATACTTTTTTTTTCTTATTTTTACTTTCAATATCTGGTAGGGAAAATATGAAAAAAAAAAAAAAACAAATTCAACATTTTACCCTAATCTCATATCCGTCACTAATATTTTTAAAGGTACAAATATACATACCTTTATTATTTTGAAAATTATATACTTTACTTTCTCTTGTAAACAGTATTTATTCTCAAGTGCTTTCTATATGGTTATTTTATTTTTTACAAAGTGAATGTTAGTTTGTTGATAATGACCATTGAATTATGTAATACACTTTTATCTAATGATAAAAAAAATTAAATAAGAACAAAGTACATCAAAAACAAAGTTACTCAAGAATTTCCCTTATTCTCACCATTAGTGAAATTCATTGTTTCTAATATCTAAAAAAAATAGACACTAAATCAAGGTACATTTTTACCCCTTACGGTCATAACGAAGAACAATTAAAAAATTTAAGGACATTTAAATATAAAAATTTTGTAAAAAAAAATTAAATTCTTATCTAATAAAAATATCAAATAACCATTTTTTTATAATTATGAAAATAGTAATATGATATCAAAAAGATTTTACATCTAAGGTGCATTCTATCATTATTTTATAAAATATATTTTTTTAATAATCACCATTAGATAATAAATACACTTTTATCCAATGGTGATAAATACAAAGTAAAACAAAAGTAATTAAAAAAAAGTTACCATAGATTTTCCCTTCTATAAATTCTTTTCATCCTATTTCAGAAAAAATTAGAAATATTTAAATAAAGAAACTATTTCATCTTATATAAAATTCCACGGTACTTTCCTATAATTACTTTATTTTTTACAAAGTGAATTTTACTTTATTAATAGTCAATATTGGATGATACAATACACTCTCATCTAATTGTGATAAAAGTAAAGTAAAAATAAAGTATATTAAAACAAAGTAACTATAAAATTTCCCAAATTTCGCTTCTCTCGAAATAAAATTTTTATTTATTTATTTATTTATCTATCTCATCCTAATTTTTTAGGGATAATGAATTTTTAGTCTTAAAAATATAGTGGTTTTAATAAATTAATCCTAAAAGAAATTTCTTTCACAATCAAGTCCTTAAAATTCTAAAAATTCTCACTGTTAGCACTCGTCTGTTAACTTGGACGAAAATTGCTTACATGGACACATCAACCCCATTTAACTTCATGTTTCGCTTGCCACATAAATATACCCATTCCACTTGGCAGTCACATCCTTATCTTCATAATCATCATCATCATCAGCATCTTCTTCTTCTTCTTCTATAATGACTCTACCTCCATAAATAAATATTTCACAACATCTAGGTATCATTTACCCTTGTGCTAATCATGTACTTAAAATCTGGAAAATGAATTAAAAAAGAGTTAAGAAGTGATCTATACTGAAATTGCATATATTTCCTACTTTACAACCAAATGTTCATAAATAAGAGATAAACTAACTAATTAAAGAATTGCAAGATCAATAAAACTTAAAAAAACTCATAATTTTATTTCATAGAATATCTAAAAGAAGAAGACTCACTACATAACACAAGATACCATTAAAATAAAACTTCACAATTTCATCAAACACTTTCCGGCTTCCCATTACAGAATCACTACCCCTAACACAAAAACTACACTCTATAGCAGTAGAGAGATGACACTTTAAAGAAAAACCCATTAACCAAAAATTTCAATAGACTTAATATCAGGTTTCTTAAACTCAACCTTGGGTACAGTAACAATAAGCACATCATTCTCCATAGAAGCTTTAACCTCATCCATCTTAGCATTCTACGCAATCTAAACCTTCTCAAGAACTTACCACTGCTCCGCTCAACACGATGCCAAGTATCATTCTTGTCTTCCTTTTCCATGTGACTTTCTTCACTGATTTAAAAAACATTGTTATCTTTAACCTCAACCTTCACTTCTTCCTTTCTAAGCCCAGGAAGATCAACTTTAAAGATGTGGGACTATAGGGTTTCCTGCTAGTTTATGCGGGTGCTAACAAAAGTAAAATTATCACCACCAGAGAATAGTGAAGTTGATAAAGAAGGAGGAAATGAAGGAAAAGGGAAGTCTTTGAATGGATCCCATAAATCAAGAGAAAATGGGTCGACGATGTTGTTTCTTCAACCGTTGAAAAATGGAGTTAATGAAGTTTTATTTCATCCCCATCAATTTCACTTCCTCTATAGAACCTTCAGGCTTTATTTTGTTGCATCTGATACAAGAGTGATTATCTTCTAGACATGAACAACTTTGCCTATAAAGATAAAAGGTAATATTTGAAGAGAGACCTGTACACCTTGGTTGATCTAGCAATCTCAAATTCTGATCTAAAATCAATGTCGATTATCAATCTCTCGCCGGAAATTATCACATCTATATAAAAGAAGAAGAATATGATGAAGATGATGTGGCTTACAGATGCGAAAAAGAAGGGTAAATGATACTTAGATGTTGTGAAATATTTATTTATGGAGGTTGAGTCATTATGGAAGAAGAAGAAGAAGAAGAAGATGATGATGATGATGATGTGGTGGCTACTAAGCGGATTGGGTGTGTTTGTGTGGCAGGTGAAGCATGATGTTAAGTGGGGTCAATTTGTCCATTTAAGCAATTTCCGTCCAAGGTAACAAACAAAGACTAATGGTGAAAATTTTAAAAAATTTAAGGACTCAATTGTGAAGAAAATTTCATTTAAAACTAATTTGTTAAAACCACTATATTTTTAGGACTAAAAAAGTTGTTATCCCAATTTTTTACATTTAAATAAATATTTATTAATTTTCAAGGTGCTTTCTACGTACCATTACTTATTTTTTAAAAAGTAAATTGTACTTATCAATAACTACTATTAGATCATGAGAAATATGTTCATCTAATAACCATCAAAACAAAGTAAAATTAAAGTTTTAAAAAAACAAAGTTACTGTAGAATTTAAAAAAACAAAGGATAAATTTATGCAGGATGAAACATTTTTTTAAAATGTTTCTAACTTTCTTTTTAATGTAACGGAATTTTTTAAGAAAATTCCCATAAAAATTTAAATGTAAATTCTTTTAATATTGTATAAGTAGATTGGTGACTATTCTTATGAGCTTGACTTGGCTTTCAGAAATTAATGTATTGTTTAGCTTAGTTCTATGTCTTGAGTTGTTGAATTGAACAAGCTACCATTAGCATATCATATGGCTCAGTCACATGCATGGGTTCCATTGATCACGAAAGTGGAACTAAATGTTATTGGATTATACTTTTTCTTTAATAGGTTGACCCT
This sequence comes from Mallotus repandus, assembly GCA_949671775.1. NCBI lineage: Eukaryota > Viridiplantae > Streptophyta > Magnoliopsida > Malpighiales > Euphorbiaceae > Mallotus > Mallotus repandus. The sequence continues at coordinate 4,962 of CATIWM010250664.1, forward strand.
CAAATTTTCTTGCTTAGACAACTAACTTGAAGGAAATGCAGGATTCAAATTGACTATGATATTTAATTAAGAGATAAGAAACATTAATGAAGGCCAAAAAATTAGTTATATAGAGAAAGTCAATGAATCAGTAGTAGTGGCCTAGTGGGGCTTTTGTTTCTTATTTAATCTAAAATTGATTCCCTCCCCTCATAATAATGTAGTAAAATTTATCATTTTAATTATGGAAATTGTAAAAAATATTTAATATTTTTAAATGAAATATAATTAGTTTTCTTAAGTATCTAAAATTTTTATTTTCTTACATAAATAGTGATTTACGCTTCAAATATTGTTTTCTCTTTATAGAGAAATTTTTTTACCTATATGCATTAGAGTATTACGCTCAATAATTGGATCGACACATACTCTGAATATTTTATATTTGGTTAATAAAAATAAAATACATATATTAACTATTGTGTGTAATATATTTGAAATGTAAAAAAAAATTTAATATTTTGAAATATTATTTTCACGCACCATTTTATATTATATTTCATATTAAAATATTAAGAAAAATTGCACGAGCTTATTTCAAGACATGATTTTCATATGCTTTTTACATAATTTTACATCTAGTATACTGCTAATTACTAATTAATCATAAACCAAATTAAAAAGTTTCAAGATAAAAAATAATATCACAATTTTTTTGTTAATAGGAAAAACATTTGACTTAATTTCTGTTGAGCTGTATAACATGGGATAACTCTTGGTAAAAATTGAATTATATACTTTAGAATGTCCTTAAAGAGTAGTTATCACTTGATTAGGCAACAATATCACAATATTAGTACAAAGAAAGAATATATAAGGAGGATAATATGAATTCCTTATTTCCAAATTAATAAAACGATTCTTTACACTAATACTGGCTACCAAAAAAAAAGAAGAATAATAATGATCTGTAGATTGCAGCTATATTATATGGTGTTCAAATTTTTCCTTCTCGTGATGGATTCATCAACATTCAGAACTCTTTAAGCAACTTCCTGACTTGCTCTAGTGTCACAAACAGCACAACAGTGAAGGGTCCTTGCCTTGAAATTGTAGGGATAAAACCATTATACAAAGTCATATTGGCCCCTCTGCTCTCACCGTCTTCATTGCACAGTCTAATGCACCTTTATACGGTGGCACTGCCCCTGCCTCCACCTTGATGGTCATGACCCTGGTCTTTATCACATCAATAGGGTTTGAAGCCACTGCAGCCACAAACCCGGCCGCAAAGTTTGCAGTCACATGGGTCCCGATTCCATCGCTCATCACACCCTTCTCCAGGATCATCTCCTTGATCTGTTCATATGAAGCAAGCTGTGATGCTGTTACAATCATTGCCCTGTTCACTGTTAGACTTGAGCCACGCCACAAGCTAGCAATGCCTTAAAGCATCAACTACACTCTTGTAGTTTCTACGTTGGTCAATTGGGAGACGTCCATCAGCCCGGATGCGGACCGTTGCCACATCAGCAGGGTTGCCTACGGCGGCTCCAACTCCACCGGATATAAGTCCAGCCACTATTTTCCTTATTACAAGTGGCATGTTCCATGAATCTTGATCTATCCATTTCTGTTTCAGAATATCATAGAAGCCCATACGTGTCTGGCCGAGAATAGTGGCAGACACACCAGAGAAGAGAGCAGCACACCTTCAGATTGAACGATACGTACACCGATAGAAACAGGTCCAACACGAGCCGCGGCTGCTGGTAGCAGGGGTACTACTTCCAAATCTGTTGGTAGAGAAACGTTTCCCGGAACCGTGGCCAATACGGGGCAAAAAACTTGAAGATAAGCCGGATTCGGGAGATGGGATTCACCTTGGAGTTTGCATTCTGTTTGTGTGTGGCTCATATGTTGTAGTAAATGGGCGGATGGAGTGTAGCGACAACATCTTTCTTTTGAGGGGTTTCTTGGTTTAATTGCGGGGGTTATGGTTAGATGGATAGGGGGCTGTATGATACAAGAATAATTTTGTAAATTGTACCGTACATGTATTGCTATATATATATAGCATGTATTTGTAACCCTAATGATAATTCTTTCGAACAATAAAAAAACTCCAGCCGCTCGCTACCGAGAAAGTAGGCACATTGCCGAACCTCGTTAAATCTTATATCTATTTTTCTTTTCTATTTTCTTTTATATTTTTACTCTTGTTCTCTGTGTTAATTACGTAATACATTCAAACCTTGATTAGATCAAGAGGGTGAGGGGATTGGAGGCACCAGCAACAATTTAGGTTGTACGAATACTTCAATTAGTAAATATTTTTTTGTATCCATACTATTTAAACACTTTAATTTATAAGGAGACATTTTAATAAGAAGTCGTTTTCCTGTATTTATATTTTTATTTTCCGTTCTTCGTATCCGTGTTCGTGCAACTCAGACAATAATAAAAATGATACAGCCTTCAACAAAACCTTTCAAACCCATATTTTAATATCTATAAAAGTGCTTATCTACACTCAGTATATTATGCAATTGTGAACTAAAATGGGCAAAATAAGTTTGACTAATGCGAAATTTAATTTGAAAGAGAAGAATTAAAGGTAATGTTGACGAAGGAGTTTATGTTTTTGAAGAGAAAATTGATTCTTATAGCATTGAATTATTTTTTAGCATGATTAGTTTTACACGGTTACGAAAATGTACTAGCATTGACTGTATTTTATTATTCTTATAGTGTATATGGCGCGTGGCTGTGTGCTGTTGTTTGGTGACTATTCTTCTGAGCTGGACTTGTCTGCATGTCTTCAGAAATTAATGCATTATTTACTTTAGCTCTTTGTCTTGACTCTTGACTTGTTGAATTTGAACTAGTTAGCTTAGTACCACATGGCTCAGTCACACTTGTCTATGTGGGCTCCAGGAAAGAACTAAATGCTGTTTAATCGGAGAAATGTTTTGTGTCAGAACTAGTCCCGAAATTACCAAAACTCTCCCTCCCCATAGGTAGATGACCCCTGTATTGAAAAAAAAAAATATATTTTTTTTTAATTTTTTAACGGAACTAGTTATATACTGTTTATATTATAAGTTCTAACATGTATTATCACCCATTTGATAATAATTTTTCTTCAATAGGTTGACCCCTTAATTTATCTTACTTCCACAACCAACTTGAAGGAAATGCAGAATTCAAAATGAATATGGTTTAATTGAGAGATAAAGAATTAATGAAGACCAAAAAAATTAGTTGTATAGAGAGAGTCAATGAATCAATAGCAGTGGGGCTTTTGTATTATATTTTTCAAAATTAATACACAGACTGGAAAATCTGAAATTGAAGTACATTTCCCTCCCATAATAATTTATAACATCGTAAATTTTATGGCTTTTGTTTTAAAAATTGTAAAAAACATTTTTTTAAATAAAAATAATTAATTTTATTTAATATCCAAAATTTTTATGTTTTGATATGAATTAGGATTTACACCTTAAATATTTCTTTTTTCTCTTTGCAAAAACATTACCTACATGCATCTTTACTTCACCCAACAATTGAATGAGTGATATGAAAGTTTTATATTTAATTAATAAAAATAGGGAAAAGGTTCATTTTTGCCCCTAACATTTTGGGCTAGGCTCAAATAAGTCCTCCATTGAATTTTAGACTCAAATGTACTAGAATTTATCATTTTTGGTCTATTTAAGCCCATTTTTAACGGAAGCCAAACTTCATATCTAAACTCCCATCAACTCCTCTCCATATGGACCCCACATTACCCAACTTGGGTCCACCTCAGCACTGCTTGAAGACTCTTTCTTAAAAATTACAGGCCTTTTTTTTATTCCTTCAGTGCCCACTACTTCTCCTCCTTCTCTTATCCATCTTCTTTTTCCTTCTCATTATTTTCATCGCCTTCTTCCTCCTAATTTCCTCAATTATCATTATCATCTTCTTCTTCTTGTTCTTCGATTATTCTCTTTGTTTCTTGCTGCTGCTTATGAAATTGAATTATACAGAGGCTGTAATGATGCTTTGCTCCAAAGTGCGAAAAAAAATTCAAACGTTAACAAAGAGGTATGCATGTTTACAAAAATCAAAAGAACAACAAAAGCTAACAAAGAGGTTTATTATAAAGAGCAGCAAACAAATAGAAGAGTGCCTCCTCCAACCACAGCCACCCACCTCTCTCCCCTGTTATTTTTACTAGCTGATGAAGCCCAATTTCAGTCAAGATTTTTTTTATCAATTTGCAATTAGGTTTATTAGACAGATACCATTTTTTGTCAGGTGAGTGCTTATGAAATGTGAGGGAGATTTTTGGTATGGCGGCTTAGCGTATTTGGTTCTGGCGGAATCTTAAGGTATTCAACCAACATCCATGGCAAGGAGACAAAGTTCTGGATATTCAGTGCCGCGCTAAAGAAATTTGCAGCTGTATAAACTCTCTGAACAAGTACAAAGAAGAACAGAGTAGCTAAGTTTATTTCCTGGTTACCACCTCCTATGGATTGGTACAAGCTCAACACTAATGGGGCTTTCAACAAGAAAGACATGTTAGCTTCGGTAGGGGAGTCATAAGGGATTCAAATGGTATGTGGTTGGGTGGTTTTGCAATTAACATCGAGTCTTATTTTATCACTGACGCCGAACTGTGGGGAATTGATGGTTTGAATTCATTAGCCTAGGAAATGGGTTTGACGAAGGTGCAAATAGAAACTGATAGTGCGTGTGCAGTGGAGATGATCTTGAATCATCCCAACACCGTTAATCGACACAAGCATATCATCAACATGATTCGTGACCTAATGAACAATCAGTGGGAGGTTCGTCTTCAACATGTTTTCAGGGAAGGAAATGTGGTCGCGGATAGGCTAGTAGATTTTGTGAAGAAATTGCTATGATTCTCAAAAAACCAGGGACTCATGATCAGAGGGCTTATGCATTTGTTGCTCCACATCAAAAATTGGCATGTGATTTTGAGACTTAATTCGAAGAAAATAGTACTGATAGTAGTAGTAATGCAAATGCTGGATATATAAATGGTTATAGGATTTATCAAGGTGGAAAACCTCGCACTGGAAATGTCGTTGTTGCTGTTGATGTTGATGAGGGTATGTCTCAATTCTCACATATTTTGTTTAGTTATCATTTGCCTTTTGGATGCATGGTTTGATTTTTTTTTTTTTTTGAAGTGCAAATGTTATATGGTGAAGAGTGTACTGGCGAAGGTCATATTCACATTACATATAGAGAAGTCTTTAGTTTATCAAAATTTGACTTGGTAAACATATTAAGTTTGTTTTGCTATTGGGTGGTGATGTTGCATTGTTGGTATTCTCCAATTTGTCTAAGCATTTTTGTATACATTTACCTTTTGGTTCTATGCTTACTTGGAAACTTATTTTCTGGCCCTTTTTTTCGTTATTTGAGTTTTTCCTTCTACTTTGCGCAGAAGAAGTAGTGAGCACCGAAGAAAAAAAAAAAGGGCCTGTAATTTTTAAGAAAGAGTCTTCAAGCAGTGCTGAGGTGGACCCATATGGAGATGAGTTGGGTGATGTAGGGTCCATATGGAGAGGAGTTGACGGGAGTTTGGATTTTAAGTTTGGTTTCCGTTAAAGAGGGGCTTAAATGGACCAAAAACGGCAAACCCTAGTACATTTGAGCCTAAAATTCAATGGGGGCTTATTTGAGCCTCGCCCAAAACGTTAGGGGCAAAAATGAACATTTTTCCATAAAAATATAAAATTTAATAACAAGATGTAATATATTTAGAGTAGATAAAATTTTTTCAATATTTTAAAATATTATTTTCATGTGATATATTTTATAATTTGATATTAATATTTTTTTTCTTTTGAATAATTCCTTTAGGATATTTTAAAACATTGTCTTTATATGATTTTACATAATTTTATGTGTTACATACATGAATGATTAATAACTGATAGTTAGTAATTGATAAATATAAGTTGTTTGATAAAATTTTATTAGTGATTGTTGTTTTAAGATTAAAAACAATAACAAAAAAATATCACAATTTCGGTACCAAGAAAGAATATATATGGAGGTAATATGAATTCTTTATTTTCAAATTAATAAAATGATTCTTTACAGTAATACTGTAACACATGATATTGTTCTCATGGCTTCAAAAATAAATAAATAATAAATAATTATCTGAAAATTGCATCTATACTGTATGATGTTTAAATTTTTCATTCTCATGATCAATTCATCAACAATCAGAACTCTTTAAGCAACTTCCTGACTTGCTCTAGTGTCACAAACAGCACAACAGTGAAGGGTCCTTGCCTTGAAATTGTGGGGATAAAACCCTTATACAAGGCCATTGGTCCCTCTGCTCTCACCGTCTTCATTGCACAGTCTAATGCACCTTTATATGGCGGCTCTGCCCCTGCCTCCACCTTCATGTTCATCACCCTAGTCTTTATCACATCAATGGGGTTTGAAGCCACCGAAGCCACGAACCCGGCAGCAAAGCTTGCAGTCACATGGGTCCCAATTCCATCACTCATCACACCCTTCTCCAAGATC
>CATIWM010250714.1:0-34075 GCA_949671775.1 Mallotus repandus
AATAAATAAATATATATATATATATATATATATATATATATATATATATATATGCATGTTAGTGAGATGTATTTGTGGGGGGTAAATATGTGAAAACCCTAAATTAAATAGTAATACGCCAAATCCACATCTTTTACCCAATTTCAATAGGCCCAAAAAAAGGCCGCGAGAAGAGATAGTCAAAAGAAGTCAAAACCCTGAAACTGAAATTAGGGTTTTTGCTTAAAGTGAGCTAACTATTACTCATCTCCTCCACAAAAATTCGAATTTTGGAAAAAAATTTGATCTAAAGAAAGTATTTTTAACCAGCATGGATGTGGAATACCCAGGTTTTGTTTCATTTATATACCTTCATCAGTTGCATTTTCTTGCTGTTTTTTTTATTTAATTTTGATTTGGGTAGTTTTATCTGATGTTTGATTTCAATTTTTTGTTTCCAATTTTTTGTTAATAATTTCAGTTAAGGACTTAGACAATGATGCAAGTGAAGCAGAAGAGGAAGAGGATGAAGGAAACAGAAGCAAAGTGAAATCTAAGAAAAAAGCAGCTAAGGAACATAAAGATCAATTGCAACTTTTTTTCTGTTAAGTGGTGGCATTTTTATCTGATTTTTAATTTTTTTGGTTCAGGAAACCTAAATTAGGTTTAGATTGATATTTTGGTTTCATCATTGCATTGGCATTTATAATGAATAGGGTTTGTTTGGTTGAGTTTATTTGTTAAGTATTTAATTTAAGTATTCAACATTTTTAATATCAAGAGACTATTTATGCAATTGGTCTTCAATTGTGAAGTTGTTTCATACTTATTCAATTTTTATAATCCTGGTAAGTGTTGTTGTTGCCACAAAGCTAGTAATATGTTTTTTTTTTCATATTTATTTATAGACATTTTTTTGGGGTGTAGGATTCTGAATTCTTTCAGAACTTGAAAGAACATGACAAAGAACTTCTGCAATTTAATGATGAAAATATCGAGGTAACTGCGGTGTATGTTCAGCTGTCTGATTCTTCCGTATTATTGAGCTAAATCACACTTTTGCGATATGTACATGATGATATTGATATTTATACGGAGGATGCAGAAATGCAAGCGGATGAAAAACTTGGTGGTCATGATATTGCAGAAAAGGAAGATAAGTCATCTAAAATAGCTAGTACTACTGCAATGGTAGACTCTTGGTGCAATTCAGTTCGAGAAAATAGAAAATAAGTGCTGTTCGTTCTCTAATGAAAGCTTTCAGAATTGCATGTCACTATGGTGATGATGGCGGGGATGACCTTTCAATGAAGTTTACTATCATGTCCAGCAGTGTCTTTAATAAGATGATGTCATTTTTACTTAGTGAAATGGATGGCGTTCTTCGCAATTTGTTGGGGCTTCCTGCTTCCGGTGGTAAGAAAGAAACTGTAAATGAATTGATGAGTACAGGAAAATGGAAGAACTACAGCCACCTGGTGAAGTCATATCTTGGAAATGCCCTGCATGTTCTGAACCAAATGACTGACACAGATATGATTTCTTTTACAATACGGCGAACCAAATATTCATCCGTGCTTTTTTCTGCTTTTCCAAATCTATTACGAGAGTACATTAAGGTACACAGAGTTCTAGACATGGTTTTCTTGAAGCTTAGTGTTTTATATTAGGTTTCATCATTACTGGTCTTTCACTTGTATTTCTTACTATGATGCTGATTCTGATTTAACCCATTGTTGTTGAATTTTTTTTTTTTTTGTCTTAATTACGTGTCATAATATTTTGGAAAGTCCCTCTTATTGTCCTCCAAAGTTGATATATGCAGCCTTCAAAGATGGTTTATCCTACAAAAAATTGCAATTATTATTTTGTTTTGGAGCATACTTGCCAATAACACAATGTTTTTGTAATTAAATACCTCAACTGTGCTCCTATTTAAATTTTTAACTTATGGATTACATATGTTCAATCTACTTTTAAAAAATGAATGTAGGAAACATTCATTTCATGATTGATTATCTTTTAGTTGCTAGGATGAAATTATTCATCAGTTAACATTCACAAAGTTTGAAGATAAATATTATATAAAAATTTTAGTATAAGGTTATTTCTCTAGGTTTATGTGAGATACAATAATCAAACTTTTGAGTTCTGAGACATAAGGGTCATGAGTCTTTTTCATACATTTAGACATTGTTGATGGCAGCAGTTTTTGCTGATCATCACGATGATGAAGGCATATGATCAGCATTTGATGAGTTGGTGAGCAAAAAATAAATGATTCTCATTTTTTTTTTCAGGTTGTCCTTCACTTTTGGGGTACGGGAGGAGGTGCTCTTCCTGTTGTGTGTCTTCTCTTTCTGAGAGATTTATGCATTCGACTTGGGTCTGACTGTTTAGATGAATGCTTCAAAGGGATATACAAAGCCTATGTTTTGAACTGTCGGTTCATAAATGCAACAAAATTACAGCACATTCAATTTCTTGCAAATTGTGTGATAGAACTTCTTTGTGTGGATCTTCCAACTGCATATCAACATGCCTTTGTTTTCATTAGGCAATTGGCAATGCTTTTGTGGGATGCAATTACTATGAAAACCAAGGTATTGTAGATTATTATTATTATTTTTTTTACCTAAGGAACCTTAAATGGCTTGTAACCTGCATTTTCTATGTGCATATTTAGATTCATCTAATTTACATGACCTAAATATTTGGTGGAGTAGGTGTCTCCATTATTTTTTTCTTTTTCCAAATTGAAGTTTCTTTTCAGAGGAATCTTTTCTGTTAAAGTGTGTTTATTTCCATATTATCTGTGTTGGTACCATGAAGTTAATATATCTAAGCTTTTCCTTGGGGCTGCATGCTTGTAACGTTATCTTATATTCCTGTGAAAAATTGCTAGGCGGTTTATCACTTTTGGCCAAATTTCGCACTTTCCTTTGTTCATTCTGTATATTTCTCTGTTTTTATAGGAATCATTCCGCAAGGTTTATGAATGGAAGTTTATGAATTGCCTTGAGCTTTGGACTGGAGCTATCTGTGCTTTCAGTTCAGAAGCTGAGTTTAAACCGCTTGCTTATCCTTTATCCCAAATAATTTCTGGAGTTGCCCATCTAGTTCCAACTGCTCGGTATTTTCCGCTTAGATTGAGGTGTGTTGAAATGCTGAATCGGATTGCTGCTTCTACTGGTACTTTCATAACTGTTTCCACTATCCTTCTAGACATGCTGGATATGAAAGAATTGAATAAACCTCCTACTGGAGGTGTTGGGAACGCTGTTGATTTGCGTACCATACTAAAGGTATTATTTACTTATCCTATCTTATGTTTCGTTCACATGGTGTTGGTAGTACCGTTAATGCAATTATGGAGTATTTCAACACAGGTGAGCAAGCCTACCATAAAGACACGAGCATTTCAGGAAGCATGTGTATTCTCTGTGATCGAAGAACTTACAGAACATTTAGCTCAATGGAGTTGTTCTGTTGCTTTCTTTGAACTGTCTTTCGTTCCAGCTGTGAGGTTACGTAATTTTTGCAAAGCTACAAAAGTTGAAAGGTTCCGAAAAGAAATAAGGCAGCTTCTTCGTCAGGTGAGTAATTCAAAAAAGTGATCAGTAATAATCCATTGTAATGGCACTTTTTTCAGACGTGTATCAAAGCATGGATGTTTTGTCATTCTTTTTATTTGATTGAATAAATATCCTTACATTTACATTTAGCTAAGCTATCTGTCCAAAGTACTAATATTTTTACTCTTCAATGTCTCAGGTTGATGCTAATTGTTAGTTGACTAATGAAAAGCGCATGCATATTAATTTGCTTCCAAATGATCCAGCAGCTACATCTTTTCTTGAGGTTTGCAGATCCATGCTTCCTTCTGTTTCTTGTTTGTAAATTTTTGTGGCTCTTGTATGGGGAAGTCCGTGCCAAGCTGGCCAATATTTTGTTTAGCCCTTAAGAATGGTGTTCCCTTTGTCTACATTGATTGTCTGGATACATTTAGTTCTATACGTGTCAAATTGGGAGAATGAGCCCAATTAGAGCGTTGTCATTATAGAAAATGGATTTTTTTTTTCCAATTTTCAGAAGGAAGGGTTTGGAGTTGTTCTGAACTATCTCATGTTTTTATTCTATGTATTTCTTTCAAGCCACAAGCTGGTAAACTTCTTATTGAAGTTGGCTGTACTGGGTAATGACTAGAACTGTTGTTTTATCGGACCACAAATTGCTGTAATCTAGTTTTGGGGGCTGAAAAATTATATGTGCATATTAGCTGTTTAGGTGTGTCCTGAGATAATCTAAATGCAGACTAATGAGTCCTGTATTTTGATGTAGGATCAGAAAAGTCTGGGGCCAGCCCTCTTTTACATTATGTTTTAACTTTGCACCAGAAATCACAACAACGAAATGATTCACTAGCAGAATCCAGGTGTTTTTTGGCTTCTTTTTAATGGTGTACGATAGTATTCTTTTCTTTCAGACAGCCAAATTTTAACATGTGTAAATTTCAGTGTTCTTGTAGGTGAAAACTCCTCTGTGTTTGGGAATAAGGTGTCAGATATTGATGAAGATGATGATACTGAGAATGACAAAGGTGCTGCCATCTTTAGTTCCTCCTGGTTACCAGGGGGTGAATCCAAGTACATTCTCTCTCTCTCCTGTGTCTGTGTGTGGGGGCACGTGTTCATGTATGCACATTCATCAGAATCTACAGCTTATTAATGTGTGCTTGTAGTACAAATTCGAAAATAGTAATTGAACACTTGCGTCATTATTCATGCTTGTGCATCAGTTTCCCAGCATCTGTACATAATTTGATGGTTGTTGCTGTCCGTAACTCACCATTGATAACATAAGTAACTTTACCTCTCCTCGAATGAGGAAAAGAAGAAGAAGAAGAGGAAAAAGAAGGGAGAGCGGCAAGGAGAAGGGTCTTCGGATGATGATGTTGTGGAGGATCTGGTACTTAGTTCTGATGAAGATGGTTCTGGTAATGGTTCCCTTTCTTCTTCTGAAGATGAGGATGAAAAATCATCTCCTAAACTGCAGAACAAGAAGCAGAATCTTTCTGAAAATTTATCGAAGAAGAAATCTCGTCCAAAGAAGAAGCCAAAGATTGAATCTTCAGCTGGCCGCTCCCCTTCTGATGGTAAAGGTTATAAAAAAGCAAAATCTGTCCCTCCTAAGCAGCATAGGAGGAAACCAAATTCTTCTGGAAATTTGTCAAAGAAGAATGCACCATCTCAGACAAAGAAGAGGAAAAGAACCAACTGATCTGTAAGCAAAGCTGTAAAATGGGAACATTTGTAACTGGTAGAGACATTGGATTATCAATTTTGAATATGCGATCTATTTTTGGTTATGTTCATTACCATAAGCTACTAATATATGTGCATGAATTGTCATTGACAATTGAATAGTGACAACCTTGATCATTGTTAAAGTGTGCAGGGAAGAACTCTTAACTTTTTCTCAGAAAAAGACTAATTTTCGGGAAAGGGTAGACTTTAATTTACATTGTGTGCTGAACTCACATCCACTGATAATGTTTCTAGAGGTATAAATACATTTTTAAAATTTTTTATTTAAACATTTTTTACAAACGGTGTTAATTGTGATCATTAATAGGATTTACTATTACTGAAGTGCATAAAGAAAATTATTAGATAAAAGTATATTTTTACCCCTAGTATTTATAAAAAAAATAAATTTATCATTAAAGAAAATTTAAGAATAATTTAACATAATTTTTCAAAAAAATTAAATTTTTATCTAATAAGAATATTAAATAACCGTTTATTTTTTATACTCATGAAATCTACTAATGCTAATACAATATAAATTTTATTGAATTTTTTTTAAAAAATTTTGTCCCATCTAAAAAAATTTAGAAATATTAAAATAAAAAATTCATTTCATTCTAGATAAATTTGTTAGTTTTTTATTCACTCTCCAGATAAAAATTAATAAATATTTTTTAAAATGTAACAAATTAGGATGAGATAAATAAATAAATAAATATTTATTTATTTATTTATTTTAATTTCAGAGAGATTTAAAAGAGCAAAAGTTTATATAGGATGAGATAAGATTACTTTCTCTAAATATTCCTAATTTTCTTAAAAATAGTATCGAATGAATTTATATAATATTTTCTTGAATTTTTTTTAGGGGTAAATTTGTTCCTTATTACAAACATTGGGGGCAAAAAAGTATCTTAATCTCATAATTTTTTTTGTGTATGTCAGTAATAATGGATCCCACTAATGGTGAAATTAACACAATTTACAAGAGGGATTTAAACATATGATTTTCAAAATAATAAAGATGTATTTATACCTTAAAAAATATTAATAGCAAACATGAGATTAGAACACTATTAGTAGGGATTTTTTTTTTACCTTTTTCCCTTAATTTTCTGTTATACCAAGCCTCCCATTCCCATATTGTGGAAATTCTCATAATAAGTTTTGCTGTTTTTGTTCTTTGAAAAATTATTTTATATTTGGTGTCTAAATTTGGGAGGAGTCCAGCTACAGTTGGATATTTTCAAGTTGATACCATATCCAACTGCAATTTATTTATTTTTTCCTTGAGCAAACAGTTTCAACTTCTAAACTTGGATTAGATAAATGAAATGAAAATCATGATTTTACAGTTCAAATATTGGATAATATATTTTGAACTTATTTTATAGGTGATAAAGCAAAAGTGTTGGTATAAAAATATTGGATAACTTACAACATTCATTTATAAATTCAATTTGAAACAGCCAAAAAAATTGCTACATAATATCCTACAAACAATAGTTTAGTTCTTTTTTTTTTTTTCCTTTAAAAAGCAATCTTCCCATTTTCTTTAACCCTCCACATTTCTAATCACAAAATACAGTGATTTTTAACTACCACAGTAAGCGCACACACACACTACAAGATACATGTTAACTTATAAAATTTTGATTTTACTTATTCATAAATATTCTAATATCAGAAAATTTATTTTTATTTTGTAGTTCACAGTTTATAGTTGGAGTGACATTTAATTAAAAAAATGAAATAAAACTTTTTTTTTCCTTTCTAAAAGTAGTTTAGTACCACATTAAAAGTTTTTTTTTTTAGAACTACCACGATAAAAGTTTTTACTACCCCACTATTGTGACAAAACAGACATCCAAATAAATTCATTCGTACAACAAAAACTTTTTCAAAAATTTTCAAAGTTTCTTCAGAATAAACCTTTTTCACATTATTTACAATTTTTTTTTATTGCCCATCACTTTTGATAAGAATTTTTGAAAAGAAAAAGTACCTTCAAAGTATAAGTGCCAAACCAAAAAAAATTGGCTCCCACATGACACAAAAACTCCACACTCAAACAAAAGGAACCAAATAATTAACCCCCAAAAGAAAAAAAAACAAAACAAAACAAACAAATAAACTACCATTGTAACTCGGATGAGTTTTCAGCCGAATCACCCTTTCAAATCACCGAGTTGAGAATGAGTTTTTGATTCCAATTCCGAGTTTAATAATTCCTCCCAATTTACCTCTTCCTCTTCTTCTTCTTCTCTTTGTTTCATCATTTCCAACATTTTTCTTGCCTTCTCCCGGCTTGGCTCGCTCCCCAATATCTCCAATTTTTCTAAAACCTCCACCATCCTGGCAGCTTTTGCCAACCCTTTAAATCTCAGACGGCTTTGACTCAGTGCATACAACACTGACACGCAACACTCCCGAGTTGACCCGGATTGCAACTCACTCTCCTGCAATATGTCCACTAAGCAATTTACTCCACCTGAGTCCAATATGGCAGCCCGCCCATCCAAACACGAGGCCAAGTTACATAATATAAGCAAAACCCGACTTCTCATGTGACCCGATTTGATCATACCCAATAGAGTTGGTACTGCCCCAAGTTTAACCAGCTTAGTCCTATTGCTTTGAACGAGTGAGAGATGATACAATGCTAAGGCCGCGTCATGCCGAGTCCACTCACTGTTTGATCTCAACAAGTGCAAAAGTGGAGGCAAAGCACCCAGTACACCAATAGCAGTCTTGTTGTGATCATCAAGAGCTAAGCTAAAGATAGCACCACAAGCATGTTCTTTTGCATCAGGATAACCTCCTTTTAAGACATCAATTAGTAAAGGAACAATCCCTGATCTTACAATCTTAACTTTGTTCGGTTTCGCTAATGATAAATTAACCAAACAAGCAACTGCATTGACTTGAATGTTAGTGTACCTCGAAGTGATCAAAGAACGTAGTGCTGATAGTAATCTTGGAGTACAAAGATGAATTCTTGCATCTTGTTTAGTTCTTGTCATCTTTCGTATTGAAATAAGCGATTCTTCAACATCAAACACTTGTCGGCTTTTCAGTTTCATAATAGTCTCTTCTTCTTCTTCGTCGGCTTCTTTTTCTTCTCCTCCTTCAGCACTGACGTTAATGTTCTGGGGTTCGATATCAGATGAAGAAGAAGAATCAGAAGAAGAGTAGCAACCGGGCCGGGTTTCGAATTGTAATACAGGAGTTAACTCAACGGATTCAACTGAACTTGATATGACATGAGTAGAGCAATGGCTCTTTTTCAATGAATTCGGTTCTAATTTGATCTCTTGTTGCTCTTCGCTTGTTTTATGTTTCTGGGCATCCTCCATTTTTGCACGAATAATCTTCTCAGCAGCTAAAAAATCAACAGGTTTTGGTGGGTCTAGGGAGTGCTTAGTGCACCAGTTATCAATGGCAGATTTAAGAGCTAAATTGGGTATAACAGTAGAGAAATCGGGAACTGTAGTATCCATTAAAGTAGGTAAAAAACCGAGATTAATGCAAGCTTGAACACAATAACGTTCAAAGGTACGGCCAGAAGAGACAATAACGGGATCATTCATAACAGAGCCAGAGATTGGACAAAGAAACTCTTTTGGGATTTCTTGTATAGGCTTGAACTGTGGTTTGGTTGATGAAGAAGAAGATTTACGAAAGGAAACAACTTTCCATTTATGATGGTGGTGGTGCTGCTTCTGATCAATTTCACTATGATCCCTTTCAACAACTGAGGAACTTTTTCCTTTACCGTTTGCTTTGGCTTTATGGGTAGGCTTATTGTTATGTACAACTAGCCTCATCAGAGCTTCTTGAAACTCCATTAATGTTGCTAGTACCACTGGTTCCTTGCTGTTTCTTGAAATTTAGATTTTAAGATTTGTATGGAAGATGATATTATAATAATAATGTTAATGCAGAAACGAAAGAGACGTTGGTGTTGATGTTGTTGCAATTTCATGGCTTGAAAAAAGAAGAGATTGTTGTTGGAAATAGAGAATTGAAGACAAAGTCTTGGAAAGAAGCTGAAAGTTTGTTAAGGTTGAGATGATAGAGTGTGATTTTTTTTTTTTCAGTTTTGGAGGATTATATGATATGATTCCTTTGGTCTCGCAACAAGAATAAGCCTCAAATCCAGGCATCACAATCTCATCAAATATTTCAATTTTTTATGCTCTAATTTAAAAAATTTGGATCTTGGCAAATGAGTTATTATTATTACTATTATTTTTTTAATCATAAATTATATATTATAAAGGTGAGCCTAGATTAGAAAAAGTCCAAAAAAATTTCGAAATCATATTAAATTTTTCGAAATGTAAAAAATAAAATCTAGCATCATCCATTTTTTTAATATGGTTATATTTGGAGATTTGATTTTTTTTAAATGAATCGGTATAATATGATTCAAGACATATGTTCAAAAATATAATATTTTTTTGAGTTAATAAGGAAGTTATATGACCTAATCATTGATGACCTATACAACATGGACAATTTTCCTCTTTTAAACCAATCATGGCAGAATTTGATCCATATGTCTGTAGAATTGTTATCGCTTGATTACTCCTTCAATGGCAAAATATAAACACTTTTAACACTAAAAATCTATATCTTCTATAAGAAAAATTGTAATTAATTTTAAAGAAAAAGTTAAAAATAAAAACAGTTTATTTAAAATATAGATAAAAATATACAATCAGTTTATATCTAGTACACATATTAATGTTTGAAAAAACCTAATACATTATTTTTTATTAAATTAGTATTTAATATGAAAATCTCAATCAATTGACTATTTTAGTTATAATTTAATTATATATTTAATACAACAATAATTCTATATCTTGTGTTGTATTTTTAATTTAAATATAAAAATCAATTTTTTTATTATG
Source organism: Mallotus repandus (assembly GCA_949671775.1). Lineage (NCBI taxonomy): Eukaryota > Viridiplantae > Streptophyta > Magnoliopsida > Malpighiales > Euphorbiaceae > Mallotus > Mallotus repandus. The sequence continues at coordinate 10,208 of CATIWM010250714.1, forward strand.
AATTTTTTTACATGTACACTTATTTCGGTATTAAATTCAGGATCAACAAAATTTTTTATCAAAGATTCAAAAATATACCAAAAATATTCATCTTTCAGTTTGAAATTAAAATTATTTGTTGGATATAATTTAAATTTTTTTGAACAAATATAATTTAAAAATTTTAATATAAATTGATATTATTTTCCCACATCTTTACTTTTGACTTTTGCGTTCAGGTTGTATTCTGAGGTTGTTGATTACCACTTTGGATTCGTGGGGTAATCTGTGGCATTGAATTATTGGGGTCTTTCCTTACATAATTGGAACATTATTACATCATCTATTATGGAGTCATTTTATAATACAAATATTTGAATCTATACAAATGAATTTTGAACTGTTAAAATGTTACTTATTTAATTATAGTCATTGATATATTTTATAAGTATTGATATACAAAAACAATAAATAGTTATTATTAAATAAAAATAAATCTAACAATTCAAATTTTATTTATATTGATACAAATGTGTGTATCATAGTAAAAACCTCTATTATGAGAACTACCCTCTCATTAAAGTTGTGGGTTAAATGCAAATATGGTCATTAAACTTTATACTTATTATAATTTAGGTATTAAACTTCAATTTATTTCTTTTTGTCACCTAACTTTGATTTTATTTCAAAAAGATATTGTTAAACATTTTAAGCCTTCTAAATTTCTCTTAAAAACCATTTTAATCCTTCAATCTCTATTTTTTCAATTTAATCTAAAAATTATAAAAAATTTGAAAGCTTACTTCTCCTAGACTTTGATACCTCCTAGAATAAGTCCGCTCTTATTAGGCGAAATCAAAATAATTTTTAAAATTTTCCTTATTTTCTATTAATGTATAGAAAATATGAACTTATTTGCAAAATATTTTTTTAATTTTGGATTAAAATAGTAATTATGGATTATTTAAGTGATTGCTATGAAGCTAAATAGAAATTTGGTATCTAACAAAATACAAATTAAAGTTTAGTAACCGAATAGAAACAAAGCTAAAATTCAGTACCCTCGAATGCATTTAATCCCATTAAAGCTTCATTTGTCACTATAATTATCAATATGGGTACATGCTGCTGGAATAAGGTATGCAGATTACATATACTCTACATTGTTATGTTTTTAAGCTAAACCTACACCCAATCAATCTGGTAATACACATATTGACTAGATGGGATCAAAATGGACAGTCATGAAAAGGGTATGTGTTGCCATTCATGAGTTTAAAGAATATATAGTTTTTGGTGGTTATTCTCTATAATTTTAAAGAAAATATTGATAGAATGCATTAGGCTTATTAAATGTAATATATGTATTAAAATTACTCAAAGAAAGAAGGAATTAATTTTAGCTAATAGGTATGCTGGTGGTAGTGGTACAAAAATATTCTCTAAAGGAAAATATGGGATATGGAAGACTTTTGTATTTACATTAATTGCAGCTTTGCCTGCTAATTATATAATTAGCCACTCACTCTAAGGGTATATCATCATATACAAAATTAAAATTTTATTATTGTCGATTTATAAAAGAAATTTTATTTAATTTTAAAAAGAGAGACTGTTTTTATTATTATTTAAATCATTTGACGTCTCTATAAAGTAAAACAGCTAATCCATGATTAGCCAAAGAAAAAATAATGACTAATTCTTTTTCCCTTTAGTGAATAAATTTCTTAAACCCAAAATGAAGAAGTATGTTGGATGTTTCCTTAGTATATATGTAAATGCAAGTGGTGGAAGAAAATATGCATGCAATTATTGATGTTGCTTAAAGCTCACTGGCATTATCAGCTTTTTGTATACTATGATACAAAAGAAAATATTGCACTTTGGACTGACCGAATTTTATTTATTCCGTGACTCAACAGAAAATTAATTTTCCCTCCAAAAATAAAGCTGACGTGGCACCTTCTTCGCCTTTGATCTCCTCAAGAAAATTCTTTCTAGTGGCTGTATCCACTGCTGCTACTAGCTTTACAGTTTACATCCAAAAAGTAGAAGAAAAAAGACATAATATATATTTTTATGTTTTTCTCAAAGCAAAATATTACTTTCTTTGCATAAAGATTGAGAGGAAAAGAGAGATGGACCCAACTGGAAATCAACTACAGTATCCACTGCATAGCTTGCTAGCTATTTTCTCTATTTCTAAATAATTTGTTATTTTAAAAATTTAATTTTATTTTTAAATAATTATTATTTTAAATTATCAATATATGTTAACTATTTTTTTTTCTATTTCACCCTTATTTAATATAAGAGAATTAATTGAATAGATATCTACTTATTTTGAAACTCTATATAAAGCTAACAATAATAATTATAAAAGTAGTATAGTATTTTAAACATATATTAAATACATTTCTTAATCTATGTAAAGAAATTTTAAACGATAATTATTTAAAAATGGAAGGAGTAATATGTAGTATGTTATATCTATCATTATTAATGCTTAATCGCTAAGTATTAATTTGAATTATGTATACTGATCTTTTATTAACTTTATAGTGTTCTAGGCTGGATTGTATATATATATATAATGCACTTCCTTTACTTTTTCTAGTAAAAGTTAATTTATTCTATCGATGAACTATGCTATATTTCAGCATTTTTAAAATTTATATCTTCTTATCAACTTAAATTTGTTCAAATGGTAAAATATTTAATTTTTTCTGTAAAATTTTGAATTTAAATTTTATTTATTGAGAAAGTAAATGTCACAACAGATTTGAACTTCTTACAGTATTAACTCAACTTGATTTTTTTTAATTTTGTGTTAATTCTCTCAATATCTAGTAATTATAAAACTCCGATTATTTTAGAATTAAGCTGGATTGACTTGTAAATGGCAAAAACTCTTTCAATAATTTTTTTATATATAAGACTTAAACCTAAGAGTTTATTTAAGAGAATTCAAGCCTTTTACTATTTGAACTAATAAATGTTGATAACTCGATTTAAATTAATCAAAACACCGGTGAGTATCAATACCAAAAAGAAATTATATATATATTTTTTCTGTTTTATAAAATAACAAAATTTGATATCTGTATCCCCAGAATAATTTCTAAGAAAAAAATTAACTTTTTGCTAATTTTATTTTATAATTTTTTAACAATTCAAACTTGTATATCATTTTCACTCTATAACTTATTTCATTCAGTAATGCTTTATTAGTTTTTTGTATCTAAATTTAAGTGTTTGAATTTTATTAAAGATTACTAATAACTATAAGATGCTAAGTTATTTTAAATTTTAGTCTTTTTATAAGTAGTAAGCACTTGTAGTTCATGATTCATTGATTTCTCTCTCTTTCACTCTCTTATAATTACTAAATGAACAGCAGAAGATTGTATTAGAATTTTTATAGTAGATATGTCTGGTGTGGGTGAACGGCAATATTTTCTACTAGAATATCTATATAAGATATGTAGGTGGACTTGTGTTAAAAAAAATATATATATATATAAGTGGACACGCAATTCACTATTCATTAACAGTGAATTGCTGTCAATTTTATCATAATTACGAGTGTGCACAGCTTTCTCTAAACAATATAGTATTTGAATTTTGCTTTATTTACATTTTTGTCATTGTATTTCTCTATGCACTTAGATTTCGTTCAAATTACAAAGATGCCATTATTAAAAACGAGGACGTTTTTTTTTTAAAGTGAAAAAACAAAAACAAAGCCATTTTCAGTCTTGTTACAAATAAGGTGTATTAAGTACATACAATCAATTTTAATGACAAAAATAATAATAAAAAAAATTGTAATTCTAGTTTCAAATTAGTCCCCAACAAAAAATCCTCACCATTTCTACTGTGGAAAATCTTCTTTTTGAAAAGTTTTCAAATATATATATATATATATATATATACACTAAGCATATTTTGGTTGTCTTAAAATGCTAATGTCTCTTTACCTTTAGGAATCTTGTCAATCTGGAATGCATATTATTGTTTGCTTGTTTGTTTATAAGTCAATGAGTTCATATATATATATATATATATATATGGACCAAAAGGTTTGTGGTATGATGGAGGATGCTTCACTCACCTATACTCCTTTGAAAAATATCGCCAGGGCGGAGGGAATGGGGGCCAAGGGGGAGCCCGGGCTCCCCAAACTTTCTAAAATTTACTTTATATATAGTATTTAATATTAATGTGCTCCAAAAAAAAAATTTGTAGAATTATTTTAGTATTGGTAAAATAGGATTGATGGTCATGTTACAAAAATAAACATGTAATTTTAATAAATTTTTAAGTTCATTATATATTTTACCAAAACACAAATTGCCTCTTAGTTTCGTAATTCAAAGATCTATTGTAAATTCTAAAAAAAATAACACTTCTTTTTTCCTTTCAAATATTGAATACATAATAAATGTAATTTGTTGATTAAATATTTTTATTTTTATATTAGGTTATAATATGTTAAAGTCAACGACCATCAATTCTTTTTTTAAGAAAAAAGAGAAGGCTACAAGCATAGAGAATTCAACAACTGATGACTTAATTTCAGTAACTAATGATGCGAATTCGGTAGCTAATGACGATGGTATTCCTAAACAGCCACCTTCTAAAACTCCACGAATTGATGATGAAAGAGCTAATATTGCTTCTTTAATTCGTGATCTAGGTTTACGTCCTCAAATTTGGGAATATCCAATTAATCAGCAAGATGAAATTCGAAGAACATATATTAACTTTGAGCCATATTGGGTTCTTGCAGCTGAATTTGAACATCCCTTCCCTGGTCCAATAAATCATCAACGTTGATTTCAATCTCATTGGTTTAAAAATTTTTCATGGCTAGAGGATTCACCTGCAAAAGATGCTGCCTTTTGTCTTCTATGCTATATTTTTGCCAAAAAATCTATTGAAAAACCGGAATCATATATATTTACTGCTACGGGATTTAGAAATTGGAGAAAAGTCAATAATGGAAGTGATTGTGCATTTTTAACTCCTATAGGAAAAACTCCTAATTCTACAAATAACAAGGCAGTTAAATGTTTTGAAGGTTTAAAGAATGATATTGAAAAGGTAATCCAAAAGTAGGCTTCTCAACAGATTTTAGATAATTAACTGCGTGTAAAAGCTTTAATAGATGCTATTCGATGGCTAACTTTTCAAGCATGTGCTTTTAGAGGGCATGATGAGAATGCAACTTCAGAGAATCAAGGTAACTTTCTTGAATTATTAACCTTGTTGGCATCATATAACAAGGATGTTGATAGAGTTGTCTAGGAAAATGCTCCACATAATGCTAAATACACTTCACCAACAATTCAAAAAGAAATTTTACATGTTTATGTTAGAAATATACAAAAAGCAATCCAGGATGAAATCAGTGTTTCTAAATTTTGCTTAATCGTTGATGAAGCTAGAGATGAATCTAAAAGAGAGCAAATGGCTATTGTTATGATGTTTCTTGGTGCAGGTGGATTTGTACGGGATAGATTTTTAGATCTAGTTCATGTTAAAGATACATCTGCAATAACTCTTAAACATGAGATTTGTTCTATTTTATCTCATCATAATCTTAGTGTTCAAAATATTCGTGGTCAAAGCTATGATGGGGCTAGTAATATGCGTGGGGAGTGGAAAGGGTTACAAGCTTTGTTTCTTAAAAATTTTCCTTCTGCATACTATGTGCATTGTTTAGCTCACCAATTACAGTTAGCTCTTATTGTTGCAACTAGAGAACTGCCAAATGTTCACTCATTTTTTCAAAATATGATTTTTGTTATTAATATTTGTTGACCTTAGCAATAATCAATCTTGATTTTGATCTTAACAAACTTAATTTTGAGCATTTAATATGTTTATTTTAAGTGTGTATAAGTTAGGACTCAAATGGAAGCCAAGTCAAAATTCAGTGAATAGTAAGCTGAGATGAATAGTAACATGCGACTGAAGCAACGCTTCTATAGTGATAGAAAGCTAAAATGAATAGTAACCAGTGACTAAAGCAAAGCTTTTATAGTGATAGAAATCTGAAATGAATAGTAACCTGTGACTGAAGCAAAGCTTCTATAGTGACAAAAAGCTTAGATGAATAGTAACTTACGACTGAAGCTCTACTTCTATGGTGACAACCCAATAGACACATTTTTGAATTATGAGATGAACAATAGGTTGCGATTGAAGCAAAAGCTGCTATGGTGACAGAAAGCCAAAGTGAATAGTAGCTGCAACTGAAGCTCTGCTACTATGGTGACATCCTAATTGTCATATTTTTGAATTTGAAAAAGAGACGTTGGAGACATGGTTGACATCTCTAAAAACTATATTTTTGAGTGTTTATCTATATAAACACCTACTTGAGCTCAATTGAAGTAAATACACCTGTTTATTATAATTTTCTATCTTAACATTCATCAAAGCTCTCAAACTCTCAAATATTCATTCTTTGTTTGTATAACTCTTCTGAGAGTTGGTTGTGTGTTAGAAATAAAATTTCTCTTCATCTAAAATCTTGGGATAGATTAGAAAGGAAGTGAGATATATTTCTAGTGAAATTGGTTTAAATGTTTAGCCATTAAAACACATGAGAATCGGTTTTAGAGTAAGCCTAGAAACTCTTAATTGTAAGGTTAAAAGAGTGAGCTTTAAACTCTTGTGTATTCTCAATCTTGTGAATAAGATTATGGGTGATTGAAAATCCTAACTTGGGAATAAGTTAGGTGGAGACGTAGGATTGTTGTTGAATTCGAACCCCTTAAATCATTGTGTTCATTGTTCTTCCTACTCTACTCTGTTTCAATTTTTGTTTATTCCTTAAATTCATTTTTATTTTTCTAAAATCCTTCACTTGCCTTATTCACTCCCCCTCTAAGGCATTTTCAATATTGTTAGTGCTTTTTGTAAATGCAATGATATGTTAAAAGCCAGTTAAGCAGCTAAAATTGCACGTCTAATTGATATTGATGAACTTGATACTGGTAGAGGAGCTAATCAAATAGGGACTTTGCAACGACATGGAGATACAAGATGGAGCTCTCATTTTAATTCTATTTGTAGTCTTATTAGAATGTTCAGTGCAACTTGTTCAGTTCTCCAAAATATAGCAACTGAAGGATCCTCCTATTCTCAACGTGGTGATGCTACTTTTTCTCTTAAGTTTCTAATGTCATTTGACTTTGTTTTTATTTTGCATGTGATGAAAGAGATATTAGGGATTACTAATGTTCTTTGCCAGACTTTGCAATAGAAATCTTAAGACATTTTAAATGCGATGCATATTATTTCTAATACTAAGCTATTGATTCAGAAGTTGAGAGATTCAAGTTGGGAAGCTTTGCTAGAAGAAGTGGTATCATTTTGTAAGCATCAAAATATTCAAGTTCCTAATATAAATGCATGCTTTTTTGACATAATTCGAACTCGTCGTCAAAAGAACACAGTAAAGGTGGAGCATCATTATCGGGTGGATATATTTACAATTGCTATAGACCATCAATTACAAGAGTTAAACAATAGGTTCAATGAGCAAGCAACAGAGCTTCTTATCTCGAGCACAACCTTGGATCCTAAAGATGGCTTCAAATCATTCAATGTTGATAATATATGCACTCTTTCAAAGAAATTTTATCCTCATGATTTTTCTAATCAAGAATTGATTCTTTTAAAATTTCAATTGCAGCATTATGAGTTTGATGTAACCAGCCATCCATCTTTGAGGAACTTATCTACTATTACTGATTTATGTAGAGGATTAGTAGAAACAAGGAAGTCGGAAGCCTATCCATTCGTAGATAGATTGATTCGACTTAATTATATTAACTCTTCCTATTTCAACAGCAACTACAAAGCGTGCTTTTTCAGCTATGAAGGTTTTTAAGACGAGACTTCGAAGTAGAATGGCAAATAAATTTTTTAGAGATTCTATGCTCATGTACATCAAGAAGGAAATTGCAAAAAAATTTGCAGTGGATAAAATAATAGATGACTTTTATTTGATGAAAGAGAGATGGGCGAAACTTAAATAAAGAAGTATGAATTTTTATTTTTTTTAATTTTTATGTTAGCTTTATAATTTTTCAATCATTATTATGACTATTTAACTTGCAAACTTGATTATAGTTTATTATATATTATTCTTTTAGTTCATATAATTTTATTGTACATTTAATTGTTTGGCCCCTTTTGCTAAATTTTTGACTCCACCCCTAAATATCGCATACTCGCTTCGTCAAATTTGATGCCCCAAACCTCAACATTTACTCCAATTGGCAATTAGATTAACTTAATCTTACTCTATTTAGTTGTATAAGTACATCTAATGACTTAAATGGGTGATCACTTGTTCTAAAGTTTCATGTCTCATTTGATATTAGGTTTTGTGTGTGAGTTCTAACTTCTCTTTTCTATTATTATAAAAAATGAAATAATTTATTAATTTATTTGTTAAAGTTTTTTATTTCAATTATTTTTAAATAATTTATAATCAATTTGTATAGTGCTGTAAGTGCCTGAATCAAGTTGTATATCAAAATCTTAGTAAACTATTACTTCAGTCGTTAATTTTTGTACAACATGAATAGGTCCTATCTCGCTCCAAAATAGTGGATCAATAGTTTGCTGAATTTCATATTAAAAAAAAAGTAATTGATTTACATGAATAGGTTCTGTCTCACTCCAAAATACTAGATCAGTAGTTTTCTGAATTCCATATTTAAAAAAAATAATAATTGATTTGATATATCGGCCACATTTAGAATTCGCATAAGGCATTCTTGGGAAGAGAAATTATGTAAACAAACTCCAGCAATCAAAAGTTAAAAACTTTTATATTTTAGATGATTATCTAAAGGCTCTTTATATTTTGAAAAGTTTTTATTATTTTGGATATTTTACACTTGATAATTGAATTTATAATGTATATTTTTAGTGTTTTTCCCATCCAAAACCCAAGATACAAATGATGTGCAATTGTGCATACAAACAGAGTTTTTTTTTTTTTTTCTTCTGACTTCAAAATAAAAATATAAGGATCATAATTGTGATTTAAATTCCAATAAGAGCCTAGTTGTATATATAACACACACAAGATAACCTAGTTCATTGTCGCAAGGTTAATCCTTGACCTCTACCATTCACAATCAGGTCTATAGGTCTCTAATGTTCAGTACCAAGCATAGCAAATTAATGAAAGAAAATTTTTATTTGTTCCGGATATATTTTATTTTATAGTTAGAGTTATAATACAAGCATATACGTATCTTATTTATATTGGTCAAATATAAAATATTTAAAAATATATATTATAAATATAACCGTAGGGCGTAATATAATTGAAATAGACAATAATTTTTCATTAATAATATATCCAATTATAGGAACGGACTCAAGTTAAAGATGGAAGTGACCTGACCTCTCTTATTTTTTTTAAAAAAACCTAAATATATATAATTGAAAATAAAAATTAGCCCATATCTTGTAAGCCTAAAAAGAACACTGTCCTCCCTCTTTTTTCATAAGTCAATGGTGGCCCCTTAGTTAAATACAATGCGGAATCCGTCCCTGAGTTATGGAATCATACGCTGTGAGTCATCCAATGATAACTTTATGCATTTTTGCAATTCGATAAAAATTCATACATATATCAATTTCAAAATCAGCAATATCAAAACTGAAATAAACAAATCAAGGCATCGTTTAACTAGCTTCCTATAAAAGTTTTTCACAATTGGATTCTGGTTTATCTTCTTGCTTGTAAACTTATAAATCCATGAGAGAAGAGATCAGGTTCTGACACACTCTGAATATATCAAGGGACACAGAATATACTTGGATGAATAAAATATATTTTAAATATTTTATATTTGGCCAGTAAAAATATAACGTTATATACATGTATATGTAAAAAAAAAAATTTATAATTTTATTTGGTCGTTCAGAATTAATAGGACTTTAAAAGCGGTTAAAGCTATAGCATATAGTATGACAATGAAAAATTAATCAGCTATAAAAATTTTGCTTATTTGAGTAATGGACGAGTGATATATACAATTCAATTCGAAAGGGCTAAAACAGAATCATGCCCTCTACGGAGGCTGCTTCATGCCCATGATTGGTTCTTGAACCCAGCAAGAACAGGATATATATTCTTAAAGGCAGTGTATGTATCGTCTCTTTTCTTGGCTCCAGTTATCACAACTTTTCCAGAGACGAAGATAAGCATAACAATCTTCGGCTGTGTCATCCGATAAATCAACCCAGGAAATATTTCAGGTTCGTACGTTGTAAAAACACCATGCTCACTATAAACAAACCTCTCAAGCCGAATCCTGAAATCAACATCGCATGATGCAACTATGTTCTGAATCTTGAAGTCTTTAAACTGTACAGAAAACCCCAACTTCTGCACGATTCTTGCATACTCTCTTGCAGCTAATTTTGACTGAACTTCGGATTTAGCACCTGTACATACCACCTTGCCCGTGGCAAAAATCAGTGCGGTGGTTTTAGGGTCTCTGATTCGCATAATAACGGCTGAGAAACGTCTTGGGTTGTACTCAGAATTGCGACATGTAAGTGCTATGTGCTTAAGGTCTAGCTTGCAGCCCAAGTTCACGGTTGAAACTATGTTCTGCAGTACAGGTGTAGGGGTTTTATTTTGTGAAGAGTTTGATGACGTTGTCGCCATGGCCAATTCTTATTCTGCAACTTCAAGCACACGCTACTTTTTGTCTATGCATATATAGTTGCTATTAGTCCTTTTCCGATTTATATTAGGACTAGTATTATCCCGTTTATATTAGGACCACCAGAATTTCCCGTTAAAACTTGTACTTGGAATGGAAACATTATTAGAGTTTGTTTAAGCCAATGAGTCTAATATATATATATATATATATATTATGATGTGAACAAAAAATTTACTTGACTCGTGATATATAGTAAATAAAAAATTAAACATATTATTATTATTATTATTAAATAAAATTTTTAAAAATAATAACTTTATTATTTATTTATATAACAATTTAATATTAACTTAATATAGTTATAATTCATTACAACTTTTATAATTCTTTTATTTAAATATATTATGATATTACATCAATATTTTTTACAATTAATTTTTCTAAACTCTAGAACTGATTTCGTATAAAAAAAATATTATGGTCATAATTAATCATAAAATAATAAAAAATCATTAGTTATTTGTTAATAAAAAATTTAAAAATAATAAAAAATAATATTTTTTTTTAAATAACAATTTAATTATTACAATTCATTAAACTTATAATGTATTACAATTTAGTAAATTTTTTATTTGAGTTATGACACTTTATTTCTTTAATATTTTTAATATTAATGCTTTTATTTACATAAAAATTAATTTAATGTAATTTTTTAAGTTCAACTAATAATTAAATGATAAATATTAATTAATTTAATTTTAACTCTTTTTTGTTAAATTTTATAAAAATCTAAAAATGATAATTATACTGTTTTTCTTACAAATATACTTTCAAATAAATTATATGCTCTATTTTTTATTTATTAATTTTTAATTTATAAAATATCTACTTTAAAAACAAATTATATACTTTTCCTATTTTCATAAGTTTATTGATTTTGATTTTAATTATTTACCTATTAAATTTAATATAATAAGACTTATAAATTTATGTTATCTAATTTGATTTATATTAGATAAAATATGAGTAGACCTAATTAAAATAGAAATATATATATTTTTAACAAACTTATCACTAAAATTTAATTAATTTAATTTTGTTAGAGATAAAATAGAAATTAACATAATTAAAATAGGAAACATACTTTTAATTAAATTAGAATTACATGTTGATTAATTTTATTTTTATTAGAGATAATAGAAATTAACCTAATTAGAATAGGAAATATACTTTCAATTAAATTAGAATTACATTTTAATTAATTTAATTTTGTTAGAGTTAGAAGTTAACCCAATTAAAATCGGAAACATACTTTCAATTAAATTAGAATTATATTTTAGTTAATTTAATTTTTATTAGAGATAAAATAAAAGTTAACCTAATTAAAATAAAAAATAGACTTTCTATCAAATTAAAATTATATTTTAATTAATTTAAATTTACTGTTATTTGTAAATGACTAAATTATCCAATTTTTATATAATAACGAGTAAAAAAAATTTCATAATTTTGTCTGTCTCCCCTTCGTAAATTTATATATATTTTATTATATATATATACCTATTCAGATTATATTATATTGCATCCAACTATTAGATTTATAACATATGAACTATGTGTTATATTTTTGTTGGTCGAATAAAAAAATCCAGAATATGCATCACACATTCAATTAGGTACAATACTCTAGATGTACACAAAACACTTCCTATATGTGTGTATATAAATATATGGAGTAATGTGCTTATGGTCTAATGGAAGATGGAGTATTAACTAATTAATTAAAGAGTGCAAATTTATTGCCTGAAATTTAATGGAGTCAATTTGAGTTTTTGTGGAACTTCAAATTTTAATATGAGCTATTTATTTTTCACAAAATTTTAATATGATAGATTGACATCTATTTCATACAAATCTGCTAAAAATTTTAATGAGCTATTAGATATAATTGATGAACTAATTTTCTCAGTTTTGATTTAATTGGTGAAATGGGTTTGTGATGGTGCTGTGAGGGGTTTGTTAAAATTAATTGACTAATTAAAACTAATCGGATAATTAAAACTAATCACATAGTTCAATCTACACATAAGCATTAACGAACTGAGCTTAAACTCTTTAAAACTTGGTTGGTAGGTATTTTCTTTTTTCTTGATAAGCAATACTTTTTTTGAGATATTTTCTTTTGTGGTTTATTTTCGAATCGTAATACTCACTTATTTCTTTCTTTGTAATGCTTCATTTCAGAATCTAATTTAATAAATACATCAGTTTCATTAAAAAAAAAAAACCTAAATCATTGTTTTCACCAAACTTGAAATAACTAGGAGCTGTAAAGTTTTAAACTATCCCAAAACTTCTTTAATCTTTTGTATTTGGTTGGACGGATAAGCCTTGTTATGGTTTTGCAATGAAAAACCAAAATCAAAATGAATTATTAAATATTTGATTTAAAATTCATCTTTTTAAATAAATTTATTTTAGTTAAATTTTTTGTGGTTTTCAATTGGCACATGTATGCTTAAAAATCAAAACCTTATGCTTAAAAATCAAAACCTAATGATAATTAGGCCAAAATTCAGTTGGCAATAAAATCACATATCACAAGGTATTCATTCAGTAGATAACAAATGATTCAGTCAGTCCTCCCATCTTTGACACCTAGATAACTTTGAAAATATTTTCACAAGTAAACTCTAATTTTAAGCAATCAATTTACGTATTATTAATAAGCAATTTTGATGGACAATACTATTACTTTATCCTTAGTTACAGAATAATAATAATATAGATTTTGATACGGATGGACTCTGAATCTAGTCCTAATTCATATTTGTCTATTTTACATTAGACCTTTGCTTACTAGCCAAGAAATATATATAAAAATATCCTAATCAGGGAAGGATTGAGACTTCACCTGCCAAATGATAGTTTTTCTTTAAGGACATTTTGATTTACAGGATTTGAATTATACCGTTATCAATTTAAAAAGAAAAAAATGTCTCTTATTGTGCAGTTTATCAATATTTATGTCATATCATCTCTCTATTAATCTCATATATATAAAAAACTATTAATCAAATATATATAAAGAAGGAGTTCTGTCTCCATAAGTATATCAAATGGTAAAATATGTAAATATTCATATGTGAAGAGTATGGTACCGATCCCAATCCATTGCTCTCCACTTGTGGTGGAAAATTAAATAATTTCAACTAACTAAAAAAAGAACAAGAAGTTGTAGATATTGTACAAGGTATGCCTAATTGTTTTAATCTCTTAATCTCTCATTATTTTTCTCAAGAATCTAACTTGATCATGGGAGTGACATTTGAACCCTTAGGTTCAAGGTCCCTCTAAATTAATGTATTAAGTTGCAGGTTTCTCTCGATCTAAAAATAGTTGTTAAATCCATCACGGGATACCATGAGCGTAGAATTGCTAGTTCTAATTGTTAAGGTTTCAGCAACCATGAAAAACTGTGCAGTTCATCCGTAAATGAATAGTCTAAATTTGTCCGCAACTGTACAATTTATGAACATCCTCAAGTTGATTCGAAGTATGTTGCACCATCTCATCTAAAGGCTCTGTACGTACTCGCCTAATCCCCAGTCATTCCGAATGATGAGATGGAAAGCTGCTTGCCTAATTACACAAGATAAACACTTGCATTCTAACAAGTATAACTCAGTCTTCGGGAGATTTTATCTTTCATACTTTAACAACTGCTGATAAATCATTTGATGCATGAAGTCTATCATAGGACAAGTAATCCAACTTGGTATGATATTCTTGTTACTTCTCTGGATTTCATTGTGATGTCGTCCATAGTACTCCAGTTGATGTTGTCTCAAACTCGTTGAAAAACTACCCGGTTCATCTGTGATTAACAGTTTAAATTGTTTGCAACTGTACTTTAGTTAATAATCTGTCTGCGAGTGAGGATGCTGATTTGATTTCTGACCTTAAAATATATAGAAAATTCACACTTGTTGTTAAAATCTTAAACGTGCTGGTGAGGAAGCCGTCTAGCTAACAATTCTTTCCTATGGTCTCCTCAAGTTTATATTCCATCAATACTTATATCATTTAATCTCTTACTAATCAAATAAAAAAAAATCTGAAATGCGTCTCCAGAGAACACAGAGGCAGAGCAAGGGGATTATCCATGTGCTAAATTCTTAAATGGATCAGCCTACGCTGTGATTGGGATCAGCAATCAGGTTTTTTTTTTTTTTTTTGGTCCTGTTGACGAAATATTGGAGTATAGGGTCTTGGTAGGCAAACAATTGGTTGCTCTGAGCAGTTCAAGGTGCTGTGCTTTTGCTGTTCTGTTTCAGTATTCTGATTTCCTCAGTTTTATGGGTGACTTTTCGGAACGAGACTGCTGTTGAGTTGACATGAATTGTGAGAATATATTATTATTACAATCATGAGAATATATTATTATTACAATCATGTAAAGTTGTACGTAGTTGTGTTAGCTCACACTCACTCTGATGATGGGTGAATCTGTTATTTGGAAGCTGTTCTCCCAATGTTGGTACCAAGTTTTCTGGTTTTTTCCTGGTTTCTGGTAGCATTTAAAAAAGCAGGGCAAAGAGGGGAAAAAGCAACGAAAAATTAACTAATTCCATTGATCCCTCTGCATCTAGTTCAAGGCATCTCACTCAAAAATTCTTTACTGAGTAGATAAAAATATTATAATTTAGCCAATTATTTGTAATTTTAATATAAATTACATTTTGATCAAGAATTATAATGTGTGTATTATTTTTTAAAATTTTTACTCAGAGCAATTTGTGCTAAAATGTCACATTGTGATTTTCCATACGAATTCCCTTTTAGTTTTGTTATAGATACCAGGTACCAAATTGAAGTATCAATAAGAATTGTACTAAAAACAAAAACGCTGCATGCAATGTTTAATTTGTATCACTCAGAAAGATTTGTTAGTAGTCAAATTCGCATAAGTACGCATATATAGCTAGAATCTGCAATTGAAATTAATGCAACAATCATCCAACATCAATCTAATCAAACATCAAACCGATCAACAACGAAACCATACATGTACATACATACATATATATAATAGATGATCGATCGTTAGATCACCTCTTAAACTCAGCAAGAACAGGGTAGAGGTTATTAAAGGCAGTAAAAGTGTCTTCTCTCTTCTTGGCTCCAGTAATCACAACTTTTCCTGAAACGAATATAAGCATCACAATCTTTGATTTTGCCATGCGATAAATCAGACCCGGAAACGCTTCAGGCTCGTATCTTGAGTACATAGCATGCTTCGTGTAAATAAACTTCTCCAGTCGAAGAGGGTGATTGATATCACAAGAGGCAACTATGTTCTCAATCTTGAAATCTTTAAACCTTGCAGGAAACCCTAACTTTTGCACAATCCTTGCATACTTCCTCGCCGCAATTCTTGAGTCGTCTTCTGTTTTAGCGCCGGTACAGACCATCTTGCCAGAGGCGAACATCAATGCGGTGGTCTTAGGCTGTCGGATTCGTATAATCAGAGCATTAAAGCGTTTTGGGTTGTACTCAGAGTTCAGAGTTTTGAGCGCCATAGACCTGAGATCTAACTTGCAATCCAAGTTGACAGTTGATACTATATTCTGTATAATGGGAGTGGGAGCAGCAGCATGATCAGCCATTGTTACACTGGTTCTGCAGCTACTTGTTTCTTTATGTGATCAAAATTAAAAAAAATTGTATGCAAAAATCTGAATTTAAAGAAACAAAATCTAAATCCTACACATATCCGGAAAAAACAAAAAATAAAAAACCCTAATCCTTGTTGCAATATAGTTTCTTTCAACGCAAGTACTTAACTTTTGATTAACCAGGGCTCTATCTGTATCAATTTGATTGGCCCCTAAGCAGTTTGTAAATTTTTTTGGCGATTAATATTTTTCAGTATAAGTAAAAAAATTCTTATAAGATTTAATTTGTTAGTTATTATTTAATTTGTTATTTGGGTGCATTCTATGGTTAATTTCATTTTTACAATTAATAATCATCATTGGATGATAAAATATACTCTCATCAAATGGTGATTAAAATAAAATAAAATCAAAATAACTATAAATCAAAGTAACCATAGAATTTTCTTATTATTTATTATTTACTCTTGATTAATTAAAAAAATTAAAATAAAGTGGACCATAGAATTTCCCTGTTATTTATTATTTAATCTTGATTAATTAAAAAAATTAAAATAAAGTGGACCTTCTCTATAATTTTGCCAATTTTCTACACTTTATATTGAAGCTTTTATTTATTTATTTATCATGGTGGGTTTTTTACGTGTTACTTTTTCACTTATTATGACTTTGTTCTAAAAAAAAATGTACTAATTTCTATTTCTATACTAAAGATAATAATAAACAAAGGTGAAAAATTCAAAGTCATTTAAAAAGATATTATAGTTAAATACATATTGATACATGTGTTGGAAATCTTATTATTATATTAATATTATTTATTTTAGGGACAACATTGATAGTTTTATAAATTATATCATTTTTTTAATTAAATTTTATAAAAAAATTTTATACAATCAAATTCTATAAGTTTTCAAAAGGTTTTCATTAATCTTATTTTTATTTATAACTTCTGCTATTACTTAATTTTTATAATAACTATATAACTCCCTAAAATAATTTTAAAAATAAAAAATAAAAAATATAATTTTCTTAAATTATTAATTATATTGAGAATAATAAATAAAACTAATTAAATATTCTTAACTATTTTCAAATATATAATTTTAATTAATATACCATAAATGAATACATATTTTTTTTATAAAAATAAACCTCATCTAGTTTTGTCAATATTATAATTTGTGTTGGGTTTTAAAATATTTTTAAACTCAATCAAATTCTTAAAAAATTTTTCTTTAAATTAGCTATTTTATAATAAATATTTGAATAATGAAATAAGTTAACATATTCTTATTATAATTTTAATTGTTATAATAAAAAATAATTAATTTAAGATAAAATATAATAAAATTTTCTATTTTACTTTAAATTAATTACATTTTAATAATAAATAAAACTATTAATAAAACCATGTTATTCTTCAAATTTTTTTTATAAAATAGTCTAATTTAAAGAAATATTTTTTAAAATTTTCTAATTAAGATACAATTGAGTTTAAAATTTATTTAAAATATAACATAAATTATAATATTGAAAAAAACTAATTGAGTATATCCAAGTATAAAAAATATTTATTCATTTAAGATATATTAATTAAAATTTATATTTTTAAAATAATAAAAATAATTAATCATTTTTATTCATCATTGTTAATAAAATAATAATTTTAAAAAAATTATTTTAATTTTAAATTTTTCTTGAAATTATTTAGTGAGCTATATAGTTATTATAAATGTTAAATCATAGAATATTATAAATAAATAAATAAAATATTATTTATTTAAAATATTAAAAATGCAATTTTTTTATAAATTTAGGACTGAAATGTCAAAAAAAGTTTGATTTTGAGGGTTAACTAATAGAAAATTGTTTTGACTAACAAATAAGACTAACATAAAGTTTTTTTTTTAAAATTTATAGAGTTTAATTGTAAAAAAAAATTTCTTATAAAAGTTAATTGAAAAAATGATATAATTTATAGGACTAACATTATTATTATTCCTATAATATAATTTAAAATATTAAATATTTAAAATAAATATCAGTAACATAATAAAAATATTTTCTCTTTATAGTTTAGTGGTTTAAATGATGAATATTAAGTTAAAACTATGGATGTTATCTCTCTCCTCCTTGATTTCTCGGTTATTAAAAAAAAAGGGGTAACAAAGTCTGTATATATGCAGAATTCTGGGGGAAAAAATAATAAAAGTGTTTGTATTTTGTTTGTGCTTCAATTCAAGACTCAAACCATCTTTTTTTTATTTTAGCTTAATTAAGTCCTAGTTTTTTCTTTCTCCAATGTAGATGAGCACGATGATTATCACTGAAACTCAATGGTTATATCCTTCGGTCTTAACTCTCCGGAGAGTGGTTCAGAGTGAAGTCAGATTGGGAAAATTAATTAAGGGCAAAGGTACATTTTTACCCCTAATATTTAGATCGAAAAGCATATTTACCTCTAATGAAATTCTTAGCTCATTTAAACACAAAAAATTTAAAAATTAAGTTTTTAAGCCCCTCACTTAACTGGAGTTATACGGTCCATTTTCTTACTGTATTAAGTTGTAATTTTCAAATATAAAAATATCAATTATAATTCAAAATTTTTATTCACTACAAGAAAAATTTTATTTTGTAATGGATTAAATCTGTTATAATTTTGTAAGGAATCTTTAATAAATTTGTAACAAAATATAAATTTAGTAACAAAATTGTTATAATGGATTAAAAATCTATAACAAACTAAAAATTATAATGGATAAGTAACCAAATTTGTAATGAACTTTTATAACAAATACAGATCAGTTACAAAAGCCATTACAAAAAGAGCCGCTACTATAGCGCCAAATATTTATAACAATTTGTGACAAGCATGGTCGTTACAAATATTGTAATGGATTTTGTCGATTAGAAATTTGTAATGAATTTTATTAGCCATTACAAATTAATAACGGACATGATAATCATTACAAAATATACAATTGTATATTATTTTAACTCTGAGAATTTGTAACGGAAAGTAAAATTCATTACAATTTTGTAACGGATTTTATTAGCCGTTGCAAATTAATAATGGATTTGAAATCCATTACAAAATATACAATTGTATATTATTTTCACTCTGAGAATTTGTAACAGAAAGTAAAATCCATTACAATTTTATAATGGATTTTGTTAGGCGTTGCAAATTAATAACGGACTTGAAATCCATTGCGAAATATACAGTTGTATATTATTTTCACTTTGAGAATATGCAGTGAAAAATGAAATCCGTTACAATTTTGTAATAGATTTTATTAGCACATTGCAAATTAATAACAGACTTGAAATTAGTTACAAAATATACAATTGTATATTATTTTCATTTTGAGAATTTGGAACGGAAAGTAAAATCCCTTACAATTTTGTAATGGATTATTAGCCATTGCAAATTAATAACGGACTTTAAATTCATTACAAAATATACAATTGTATATTATTTTCATGTTGAGAATTTGTAATGGAAAGTAAAATTTGTTATAATTTTTTAATGGATTTTATTAGCCGTTGCAAATTAATAACGAACTTGAAATCCGTTACAAAATATATTATTTTATATTATTAAGTATGTAACCGAACCTAACCGCTCGACTTTCGACTCGTTAAAAGGTCATTCGAGCTCGTTTATTAAGTATTAATTAATATAAAATATTGCATATGGCAGAATTATATATTTATAATAAAATTATATAATTTTTATGTAAATTAAAATTAATATAAAGTATAATTTTAATGAATATATAAATAATATATAATACTAATTAAGTATACAAACATTAATTAAAATTATTATTAAATAAATATATAAATAAATAAATTATAAATTTAAATTTAATTTAAATTATCTTGTAATGAAAATATATAATTTTAGTGTCATAAGTAACCAATTTGTTCATATCTATAAAACTATATAATTTTGATCAAAACCAATAAATTTATGTTATGGGGAAACAAACAAATAATAAAACATACCTTTTCTAAAGGTTTAATATTGTTACATTTTCAATATTCAGTAATCTTATTCTCTTATCGTTCTTGATTTCTGTTTTTATGCCTTACCCTACTGATTTTGTTTAACCTGCTGATTAATTATTTAATATTTAATATTTAATTATATTAATTATTTTATTCTATTATAATTATTTTATTATTTTATTCTATTATTAGTTTCTATAATTAGTTTATTATTAGCGTGGATGCATAGCACATCTAGTCACGGCATAATGGACCAAAAAGAAAAGATACATCTCACACATTTGCTGACAATAACGTACCTAGTGTTGGTTGATAAGTGCATGTGTTTCTGTACAAAATAATTGAATATTAGCAAACAGTAAAAATAATAGGTTTTGTTGATAAAAAATACTCAGTTCAATATTTTTAAAAATATTTTAAATTTTTAAATAAAATATAAAAGTTTAATTTTATTTGATTATTTAATATTTTTTCTCCATTCAACTAGTGAAAAGATTTACATGAACAAAATTAATTATAAATTATAATATATTTTATAAATGGTAATCAGATCTAATTTAATTGATTCCGGGAAAATGGAATTTGATTACTTCTACAATATTATGCTTTAAGAAATTGAAATCTTATTGTGAAAATGGTAATTTTTTTTTTTTTTTGAGAAATTTGATTTCATTAAAATCATTTTTTTTGAGAAATTTGATTTCATTAAAATCATAAAACAGTTTTAGAGAGGGGAATACAATACTTTACCAAGGCAAAGGACAAAATAAAATGGATGTGAATAAGCCATCCATAGAAGGGATTGCATATGCAACAACCACTATAAGGCCTAAATCGGCAACCTAAACTAACAATAACAATAATCTGTGTTGCATTTTTTTTTTTTTTGACAAATAAAACATAAGAAACTAGAGCTGACAAATGAAGTCATGGAGAACCATGAAACAATACATTATGGATGTCACTAACCTTACTCGTTCTAAGCGAAAGGAAGAGTAAAGAAACTGACAACAAAATATCACCTCCAAAGCAAAAGGAAACAGGCAACTGGGAGGGAAGCAAACAAAATCCCCAGGGGACGGGGAGCTGTATCAAGCAGCAGAGGTCTAATCAAAGGTCAGGGAGTACTGCTAGCTGGGGTAGCAGTATCAGCAAAGGTAAGAGCTTGAGTGCTTTGTTTCTTATGGGCTTGATCCTTGAGCTTAAATTTTTTGAACTTCTTAATCTTAATATCATAAGTTGACTTCGATGTAGTCGGTCCTTGAGCTTGAAAGCCTAAGCCAAACAAGGCCTCCTTGGATAGAGTAGGAGTAGCAATGAGAGCCTCAGGAGCTTCAGGCTTTGCTCTCTTTTTAGCTGGGCTTGTTGCTGACTTTGTTGGGCTTTGATACAAGTGAGCTTTAGCTTCTACAAGGTTAGTGAAAAAGGCCTCCATATTCTGAAAAGGAGAGGACTCTAGTCCAATCATTGCTGAGTGGTCCAGCTCAATCACGTTTTTACTTTTTCCTTTATGCGGTAAGTCAGGTATTGAGTATTCTGCACCTTCTCCCACACGGAAGCAATCTTCACTTGATTATCTTTTCTGCTCGAGACTAAGACTAGCGAGTTGTGTCATTGCCAGGTCTGGAGAAGGCATGGCGTCGCCAACTGCTACATCTACAGAAGTAGGTAGGCTTGGGACAATTAGGTTTCCACTTTCTATTGAAGGCAAATGGGAGACACTGCTCTGGGTAAGAAGAATAGGGACAAGAGCTTGCTGCTCGTGGAGTAAGTTTTGGTTCTTGAAAATAACCGATTCATCCTTGATTACCTGATTAGGAGAAAAGCCTGTTTTCCTCTTAGGCGTTGCTCTGATCGAAGAACCATACGCATGAGGACTGTTGAACCAGGTAGATATTTCTTCTTGAGTTTTGTAGAGTTTGCATGAAGATGTCATATGGTCGAAGAAGCCACAAAGGTAACAGAATGCACGAAGACATTCAAATTGGAATTGAACCCAGTCAGTCTTAGATAACATGTGATTTAGGAAGCCTTGCAGAAAGGGTTTTTTCAAGTCTAAAGAGACTCTAATAAGCATTAGTGGCTGCCAGTTATCAGCAGAGTGCGAGAGATCTTCCATTTGAACTAAAACAGTAAATATTTTTTTAGCTACGTTGGTAGCATTAGCTTGTGTGAGTTGTGATAGAGGGAAGCTATGGATTTGAACCCAAATATTTTCAAGAGTAAAATCAATTTCATTAAGAGTTTGAAGATGGTTCCATTCTTTTATAACAATAATGCTACGATGAACAGATCAAGGAGTACCATTGATCACTTTATTTTTGTCTTTAAAAGACATAAACTTGATTAGAAAAGTGTTGAACTTAGAAAGTTCTTGCACTTGAAAGGTTTCGGCAAAGGGCCAAACCTGTTTGAGGATAAATTAGAGCAGACTTGCTCCATATTTGCGATCATTGAAGATCATCCTTACCAGCTGGTGACGATCTGGTGGTACTACTGAGTCCTTGGAGTCTTCAAGCTCCAAAGAACAAATCTGGGTACTAATTTGAGTGATTTCTAGATGAATATGCGAAGTTAGTGTTTTAGGTACCAAGGGAAGTTTTGAGGATGAAGCTGCCATTTTATGAAGGAAATGATTGGAAAGCTGAGTAACGTGAATGACTATAGAGTGAAAGTCCAAACAACTGATTATCTAGGACAAGAGAGAGCCAAAGGGTTCCTCTCACTAAAGTTTATCTTTTTAAAAATGATAAGTTAATGTCATGTCATTGTCGGATGTTAATATCAATTACTAGAATGGTAATTGCATGCCAAAGTTCAACCCTCTAATTTCAATTGTATATGATGAAATTGTTTTTACATATCAGAAATATGTGAACATTTTGGTCAATACAACTCCATAACAAATAGCCATACAAAGTTCAAAAGGTTCCAAAATTTATTCCATGTATATGGTAATAGTGATGAGGCTATTGGCAACTGGGACCATAATTATATCTATCAACTAAAAAAGTGGCATTTATTGCATGCTAATTATTATTTATAACCTAAGAGGGTGTGGATGAGTTGGTGAGAAATTCTTCCAGCTTAATAAGAGGTCTCAAGTTCGAGCCCTAAATACTCAGCTACTTTAAAACTCTTGAGATAGATCTTTGCCGCCTTTCAGGATCCGTCTCGGGTCGAACGGAGATTAATTTGAGAATGGTATAGGCTTAAAGATGACTCCTATAGTTAAAATCCACCCAAAACACTTCGTGCACTAAAGCAAAAAAAATTATTATTTATAACCCATCTGAACTCTTTTATTATTATTATTATAATAACCAACCCGAATACTATTATTATTTTTTATATATAAAAAATAAAAATTTAAATTCAAAATATAATAAATATTATACTTATACAGAATCTTAATTACTAAATCTTTCTTTAAGAATAATTAACTAAATTAATTAAATTCATACGCTTAAACAATA
>CATIWM010250738.1:0-10027 GCA_949671775.1 Mallotus repandus
TGCAGAATTAATCATCTAAAATTAAGATATTTATTCAAGAAAGAAGATCAAATTAAAATCATATATATATACTTAAAAGAATATCAAGTTAAGCTTAGTGATTAGTATACCAAAATCAAGAATCGATCTTGATTACAAGAAGCAGTTCTAAAAACTTCAAATCCTTTTACAAGAAGCAGTTCTAAAAACTTCAACTCAATTACCCTTTATGCAGTATTAATCATCTAAAATTAAGATATATATTCAAGAAAGAAGATCAAATTAAAATCATATATATACTTAAAAGAATATCAAATTAAGCTTAGTGATTATTAGTATACTAAAATCAAGAATAGATCTTGGTTACAAGAAATCAAGCTAACTATAGCTAACAAACCACCAAAGAAAGACCAATTTTATCAAGATCTATCCAAAGGAAAAGATGTATACATACCTATAAATGGAAAATGCAACAAAACAAAGATATTTTAGTACAAATCTCAGTTAATTATTAAAAAAATATTTGAGCTAAACAAGAAAACAAATTGTAGACCCCATAAAGAGAATGTTTCTGCAAATGGAAATGTGGATTGTAAAGAACAGTTAACTGATAAGGAAATAAATATTTAAAAAAACATGGAAAAAATTATAAAGAAAGATCTCATTTTTCTTGCCAAATCAAGCCAAGAATCTGAAACTCTGAATTATAAATTATAAAATAGCAAACAAATAAAGAAAGAAACAAAAGAATAGAATCAGATGAAACCAAAACTAACAGAAGAAAGAAAAAAAACTTACAAAAAAGAACAAAATTAAATATTGAATAAATTACCTAAGCCACGGGTAGAAGAAAGCTTGCAGAGCTCATTTGCAGAAAAAGAAGAAGATGAGGAGCAAAGAATTAATGGGCAGCTGCCATAAATGTAGTCATTAGTTTCATTTGTCAGGTTCCTGGCTTGATTGTTGAGTGAGTCCTTACATACAAAGTCCACCAATGGAAGAGAGATGATAAAAAATAAAAATTAAATACTTACATTCATACATACAGTAGACTAATAGTTGAGTTTAAGCTGGAAAAAGAAAGATTCTTTTTATGGCCAAGCAAAAACAAGAAGTGGCTCTTTGTGAATTTTACTTTTATAAAATTAAAATAAAAATTACGTTTGCAGTATATTTTATCAAAGAATCAATTAATTTTTCGTTTGAGAATTTTACATATCGTGGTTAAAAAAAATTTTTTTTTTTCTTTTAATAGAGTGAGGACTACATGTACATACTACAAAAGTAGACAGAGCAAAAATACCTACAGTGCAAAATACCTAGTTTAAATTAATAATTGAAATAATATTTTGACTATTCTATGAGATTTAAATTAAAATTATCTAAGCAATTTTAAAACATTTTTAGCTAGTTTGATAAATTAATTTATTCGTTAGAGAAAAAGAAAATCACATTAATATCAAATGTGAAAATTGTATAAAATAATTTTTTGTATTAATTTCATAAGAAATCAAATGAATAAAATTTTTTAATAAAAAGGAATAATATTTTTTCTTATTCTTACAAAGAGCATAAAAAAAAGTTTTCTTTTTGATTTTTTTTGTATTTCTATTTTATAAGAAAAATAAATATAAATACTAAGGATAACAAATAAAAAAATGCTACTTATTTTTTTATTTATTTTTTTTTTAATTTCTTACTGACAAAAAAAAGGACAAATAAAAAGGTAGAATCTAGTTCTTAACTTTTTCCCTATATTTACTTTTCAAACATAATTTTCAAGGTAGGTTAATTTTGGGTGCTAAAGTTTAATATGCTTCATTTCAAATACTCAATTTTGATTTAACTATCATCCGTTAGTGACCTGGTAGCGAAATGATGATGTGACAACTGACGATAGAATATTTATGGAATATTCGACATATCACTCATATCCAATCATCAATTTGAACTGCATTGGTAGTCACTCAACTTTACTTTTATTGAAATTTGGATACCAAACTTCAATTTATTTCTTGCTTATCACCTAACTTTAATTTTGTTCAAAAAGTGTATTGTTAAAATTTTGTAGTCCTCTAAATTTCTCTTAAAAACCATTTTAATCCCTCAATCTCTTTATCTTTTCAATTTAGTCCAAAAATTATAAAAAATTTGAAAGTCTACTTCTCCTAGGTTGTGATGCCACTCAGGATAAGTCTGCTCTTACTAGACAGAATTAAAATAAGTTTCAAATGTTTCCTTATTTCCTATAAACGTATAGAAAATATGAACTTATTTGCAAAAAAAAAAAAACTTTAATTCTGAAATTAAAATAGTAATTCTAGATTATTTAGGTACTAGATAAAAATTTTAATGCTATGAAATTTAATAGAAGTTCGGTATCCTTTTGAATACAAATTAAAGTTTAGTAACCAAATTGAAATAAAGATAAAGTTCAGTACCCTCCCGTGCATTGGGTGCTAAAAATTGATGATTAAACATGAATGATGTGACGAATATTCCATGAACATTCTATTATCGGCTGCCACATAATCATCTCGCCACCATGTCACCGACGAATAATACTTAAATTAAAGTTGAGTACTTGAAACAAAATAGATTAAACTTTAGTACCCAAAATGAAATAAGTGCAAAGTTTGGTACGCACCTGTACATTTAACCCTTTTAAAGGGGGTTATTTTCACCCATGGTACCCAATATTTGGACATATGACCACTATGGCACCCAACTTTCAAATCGTAACACAAAACTATCCAACTTTTGTTCTGGATACTAGTAAAGAGTCCGGAGTAATTTTTCGACCGGGAAGCATGATATGGCACTGACGTGGACATGAGGTGTCAAAGCTAAAGTAAAGCTTGCAAATCGAATGCAGCAATGTCATCAAACTCGCACGCGTGGCACCACGTCGCAGTGGGACCGGACACGTGGACAAAATTGCTGGGTTATTTTCACCCATGGTACCCAACATTTGGAACAATGACCACCATGGTACCCTACTTTCAAAACATAATACAAAACTACCCAACTTTTGTTCCAGTTATTAGTAAAGAGTCCGGAGTAATTTTTCGGCTAGAGATGATGACCTAGTGCCAACGCGGTCGATGACATATCGTGATATTGTCAAGCAACAAAGACACGTCATCACATTTTGCCATGTGGCAAATATGTCCAAAAATAACTTTTAACTCTCTCTCTAACCTGGGATCCACTTCATCAAAACACCAATCACTCATCCTTACTCAACCAACCATACATAGCCAATGAAACCATTCATCAAATTCAACAGAACACACCTCGTTTGTCCCCATCGGTCACCTAACCATCACTTATTACCACCTATCACCCCTACACCCTCCAACTCGCACCTCGCCATCACTCCACCACCTCCGATCCTCATCCTCACCAGCCACCACCCTGTCAGCCAATCTCCTTCGCTTATCCATATCACTCCACCCTCCCTCGATCACAAAACCCATCAACTCAACCCCGCTGCCACCTCCACCACTCAACACACAATGCCACCTAACACCACCTCATTTTCCCCAGCATGCCTTCCCGTCATTCAGCCTATTGCCTTCATCAAGAACCCTTCAATAACGATCCTTGATGTGCACATTATTTATGTGTCTTAGAGTTGAATTTTAATAAATTTTAAATAGAAAATAATTTAATTTAAATACTTTTTAGGTCTAATTAGAAGTTTGTTTAGTAATTAGTATTTGATTAGGATTTCTATTATTATTTGTCTATTTAGGAAAATATATTTAGTTTTTAATTAATGTTTATCTTTTGTAGGTGACCCGACTTATTAAGGAAAAAATGAAGAATTTAAAGTTGAATTGTCAAAACTTCCAAAAGCTTTAAGCCAATTGCAAGCCATATTTGAGCCATGCAGAGCCAAATTATATTTTGATGATTAGAAAGCCGTGTGATGATTAGGAAGTCTCCTATTTTGCAAATTAAGAAGATTTGAGACTAAAAAGGACTCTCCCTAACCCTAGTTCTATATAAAGGAAATTAAAAATGTGTTTTGAAGAAGATAGGGAAGAGGGGAGATGCAGATGCAAGAGACGCAGACGGCCAAAGGATTTGACAATTGTTAAACAACTTTATTATATTTTTCTTTATATTTTGTCAATGGATTTCTCTATAGCCATGCACGGCTAATTTTCTTTTAGAATCTTGGTTAGGAGTAGCTATTCCATTATATGAATCGAAGACAAGTACTTTATTTGATTTGAATTTCAGTTAATTCTTTGTGTTGTAATATTATTTAGTTATCATTCCAGGCCTGTTTGATTGCTTGTTTATGGATAAATTCACCAACGAGAGTTAGGGAAATTTATTAGGTTAAGAACACTTAGAACTTAGATCACTTGACCGCGAGAGTAGGCTAGACAAATTCTTGGAGATGGAAGATGGAAGAGGATCGTCATATTCCGATCATACTTGGACAACCTTTCCTAGCCACAGTAGGAGCAATCATTGATGTCAAGAGAGGAAAGATACTGCTGGAAATTGGAGACAACAAGGTGAAATTTGATGTTTTCAAAATGGCAAAATAATCCTCAACAATGGGATCCTATTTCAGAGTTGATGCGATCCAAAGCTGTGTGCAAGAAACCTTTGAAAAATAACTCATTGATGATCCCCTAGAAGCATGCTTGGTTCATGATTATTCAAAAGATGAACTTGACAAGGAAGTAGGAATGTATGAACATTATCTCAGTGCAAATCCTGCATTAAATAAGCAAAGATCAGTCAGGTATGAGCCTTTACCTTTTACTTTAGAAAGTTTTGGTAAGATTGAGGAGCAGATTGCACCCAAAGTAGAGCTCAAAACTCTTCCTTCTTCTTTGAGATATGCATTCCTTAGCCCTGATTCTACCTATCCTATCATTGTGAATGCTGAGTTGACTAATGAACAGCTAGATAAATTGCTTAGAAAAATTAGACCTCAAAGAAAGATCATAAGTTACACCATAGATTACCTAAAGGGGATTAGTGCTTCAATATGCATGCATAGGATTCACATGGAAAATGATGTTAAACCCACCATAGAACACCAAAGAAGGTTAAATCCTAGCATGAAAGAGGCGGTTAAAAAGGAAATTGTGAAGTTGCTTGATGCAGGGATTATCTATCCTATTTCGGATAGTAAGTGGGTTAGTCCAATCCACGTTGTCCCTAAGAAAGGAGGTATGACAGTAGTGCAGAATGAGAACAATGAATTGATCTCAACTAGGACTGTGTCAGGGTGGCGCATGTACGTTGACTATAGGAAGTTAAACAAAGCCATAAGGAAAGATCACTTCCCTGTACCCTTTATTGATCAACTTTTAGAAAGGCTTGCAAATCATTCATTCTTTTGCTATTTAGATGGTTATTCAGGTTTCTTTCAAATTCCCATCCATCCTGATGACCAAGAGAAAACCACATTTATATGCCCTTATGGAACATATGCATATAGAAGAATGCCTTTCGAGTTGTGTAATGCACCCGCCACTTTTCAGAGATGCATGATGTCTATATTTTTTTATTTTGTTGAGAACATAATGGAGGTTTTCATGGATGATTTTTATATGTATGGCTCTTCATTTGATGCATGTTTGGATAACCTTTCTATAGTGTTGTAGCGTTATGAAGAGACTAACCTAGTACTTAATTGGGAGAAGTGTCATTTTATGGTGATAAAAGGGGTGGTGCTCGGACATATCATATTTAAAAATGGCATTAAAGTTGACAAGGCTAAAGTTGTAGTGATAGAAAAACTTCCACCTCCTACCTTTGTTAAGGGAATACGGAGTTTTCTAGGACACGTCGGTATCTATCGGCATTTCATCAAGGATTTTTCCAAAATCGCTAAGCCTTTAACTAATTTGCTTGCGAAGGATGTTCCTTTTGAATTTACTGATGATTGTCTTGATGCTTTCTATAGGTTGAAAGAAGCTCTTGTTTTAGCACCTGTTTTATAGTGGCCAGACTGGAGCCTTCCCTTTGAAATAATGTGTGATGCTAATGACTATGTAGTAGGAGCTGTTCTAGGGCAATGAAGAGACAAACAAGCCTATGTTATCTACTATATTAGCCACACTCTTGATGAAGCTCAATTGAATTATGCAACAATAGAAAAGGAACTTCTAGCATTAGTGCACGCTATGGACAAATTTCATTCATACTTGGTTAGAAGCAAATTGATTGTCTACACAGACCATTCAGTCTTAAAGTATCTCTTAGCAAAAAATGATGCCAAAAAAAGACTCATCCATTGGATCCTTCTCTTACAAGAATTTGACTGGGAGATTCGAGATCGTAAAGGGACAGAGAATTTAGTTACAGATCATCTTTCTCGCCTAGAACAGAGTACTAATCCTGACTCTCTTCCTATCTCAAATGACCTTCCAGGAGAGCAGCTCATGAGAGTCCAGCACAAAGACTCGGCCCGGGTATGCTAATTTTGTGAATTACATCGCTTGCAGTGTCCTTGCACCTGACATGGATTACCATCAGAAGAAGAAATTCCTTTGGGACTCTAGGTAATACTTTTGGGACGAGCCTTACCTATAAAAAAAATTTTGGGATAGATTGCTAAGGAGATGCATTCCAGATGAGGAAATATCATATGTCCTCATGCACTGTCACTTGCTTGAGTGTGGGGGTCATGCAAGTTCAACCAAAATTGCGGCTAAAGTGATTCAGAGTGGGTTTTATTTGCCTTCTCTCTTTAAGGGTGCAAGGCAATTCGTAGTCTAGTGTGATCGTTGTCAAAGAACAGGAAACATTAGCAAATAGAATGAAATGCCACTCACCAACATCATTGAGATTGAATTATTTGATGTATAGGGGATCAATTTCATGGGACCTTTCCCAATATCCCATGGAAACAAGTACATACTGGTTGGAGTTGATTAGGTTTCCAAGTGGGTCGAAGCAATAGCTTCACCAACCAATGACGCTGAAGTGGTTGTCAAGTTCTTAAGAAGAAATGTGTTCACTCGTTTTGGTACCCCGAGAGCTATAATCAGTGATGGTGGTTCTCACTTCTGCAATCATCAATTTGTATCTCTATTAGCAAAATATAGGGTTAACCATAAGTTAGCTACACCGTACCACCCCCAAACAAGTGGACAAGTGGAAATCTCAAATAGAGAACTAAAAGTTATTCTAGAGAAGATAGTCAACGCTTCGAGAAAGGATTGGTCCACTCATTTAGATGATACACTTTAGGCATACAGAACAACTTACAAAACTCCAATAGGGACTTCACCATTCAAATTGGTTTACGAGAAATCCTTTCATCTTCTGGTTAAGTTAGAATACAAAGCATTCTAGGCTACAAGGTTTCTCAATTTTGATCAAGGAAAGGCTGGTGTTAACAGACTACTCCAATTGAATGAACTTAAAGAATCTTGACTTGATGTATAAAGAGAAAACAAAACAATGGCATGACAAAAGATTGCAAAAGAAGGAGTTTTAACCAGGAGATTTAGTGTTACTGTTTAACTCTCGATTGAAGCTATTTCCAGGAAAATTAAAATCTCGATGGTCTGGACCGTTTAGAATTACACAAGTTTTTCCTCATGGAGCGGTCTAACTTGTTAACCAAGCAAATAAATCTTTTAAGGTCAACGGACAATGTCTCAAGCCCTACTTTATGGAGGAAGCTAAACTGAAGAGTGTCTCTTGTACACTCATGGATTCAACACCCTGAATTCATCAAGGGATAGTCGAGCTATCGACTTTAAACTAGCACTAATTGGGAGGCAACCCAATTGATTTTCTCTTCAATATTATTTTATTTTAATTTAATTTTCATTTTTAGTTTTATTTACTCTATCTTTCTTTCATAGGTTGAGAATTGCTAAGCAGAGGTTTGTAGATTTTAGGAGCAGAATTGTGATTACACTGGTTCTACAATCAAGGTACGCAACACTGACTAACATATTTGTGTAATTGACACGGTTTTGTGACACGCCATTGACAAGTCATGACTATGCCGTGTCTCTGTAACATAAATTTTCACAGAATATTGCACGTCCTGAGTCCACGACATGTTCAAAGCCGTAATATTTACTTCCCATAAAGACACGGCTTGAAGTCGTGTCCTTCCCTACCGTGCAAGTCACCATTTCACATGGTTTAAAGCCGTGTCTTTCCCTACCAAGAAGCCATGCATAATCACATTTAACATGGCTTGAAGTCGTGTCATGCACACTTAAGCATGACTTCAAGTCATGCACAACCATAATGTCACACGGCATGAAGCCGTGTCATACACTTTCAAACATGACATCATGCTGTGTGACCACCTACACACACGGTTTTGACACCGTGTTTCAATTTTCTTTACACGACATTACATGTCGTGTCACATAACAACATTTTGACAGTAGGTCCCACAGCACATGTCATGGCATTAAAAAATCACACGGTTTTGGACACCTACCCCGTGTACTTTTTATTCTTATCTACACCTTCATATTTTCTTCTCAGTCTTTTTTTTTTCTCTTTTCAATATTTTCTCTGCCACTTTCTTCTTAATTTCTTTTCTTTTCTCTCAACTCCTGACAGACCTTTTTCTTTTCTATTTCTTCAATACACATCTCTATTTTCTTTTCACTCTCCACCATAGGCAAATCTAAAGATTTAGGGAAAGCTTTGTCTTCATCAAGAAAAAGGAGTCGAGCGACAACATCACCTCCACCTTCTCGTACTACTCGAGCAATTGTGCCTTCCATTCTATCTTCCTCATGTCTTGATCTTGAAACTCAAACTAGTTTGTCTCACCCTTTTCTTCAGTTCATAAAACTAGATTTTAGAAAGGTCTATGCTACTTTGTCTTGCCTTCCTGTTCACCCTTCTTATTATATTATGTTAGGAGACCTAGCTATTATAGGATTACATGACAAAATTTTAGGGATGATTAATAACGTACATTGGAAAAATTTTGTGAGAATTGAAGAACCTATTTTCCATTAATTATTTTTAGAATTTCTCTCCACATTTACATTAAATTCTAGTGATCCTGTTGATTACACCAAAAAGAGAGAAGTGTTCTTTCAATTAGGAGGCAAGAAATTCTATTTGTCCTTGAATGAATTTGCTGTTCATTGTGGTTTCTATGATGGTTTGTCTGTCACTAGTGGTACCTTTAATAGTGCACTATCTATTCATGAACCTGTGCCTTACCATCAATATTGGCGAGAAATAATTCATGCAGATGCAGCACAGAAAAATTATGATCCTAGGCTTTGCAAGAGCTCTAATATCGCTAGGCTTGAACTAGGATACTTGCATCGTTTAATAGTTGGCACTATATTTGGTCGGAGAGAAAGTATAGGTTGTGTTTCCCAGAGGGATTTATTTTATCTTCGCTGTTTGGATAAGGGTAAAGTTCCTCATCTAGGACATGGATTTGCTTTCTATATGGATAATATGTCGAGGAAATCTAAGGGCGCCTTGTGCGGTGGTTCATATATCACTAGGCTAGCTAAACATTTAAGGGATGGTCAATATATTTTGATCATTACTCTAGCTGAGCTCGGTGCTCAGGAGCCCCGTCCTCAGCAGCGATGTACTGCTACACCTCGACCTCAACCAGCTACCCCAACTACTGAGCCTACCTCTCATGATGTTGGCCCTTCATCGCACACTGCGGGACCTTCTACTTATTCTTATCCTCCCCATCTTGAGGCCACTCTTCAGTACCACATGGATCTCATGCATTGGCTTATAGATGGACTTTCATAGCTTTGCCAAGCCCAGGGTCTTCCTCTCCCTCGACGACCTGTCTTTCCTACATCCACCACCGTTGTAGCTACTAAGGAGCTTCCTGATGTCGATGATTCTTTAGATGACACTGGCACTACACCTCTAGATTCTGCACCTCTAGATGATTGATATTATTTTACGCATTTTGACATTTTATTTTCTGTTTCCTGCTGTATGTTTTTCTTTTATTTCTGATATTTTATTTTTTTTTGGATATTTTGTGTGTTTTTTTATCTTCTATTTTTCTTTTGCTAGCTTTCGGGTGAACACACAA
>CATIWM010250841.1:0-13281 GCA_949671775.1 Mallotus repandus
TTTCTATGGGGCATATCATAACAGCTTTGGGATAATACTTCTCATCATTCAATGCTACATTCTCTATTAAAGAGATTGGAGTTTTCAAATCCTAAATTTTGGGTGAGAGAACACTTTCAGGGCTGACATTATAACTGAATGGAGGACTCTTAAGGTTGTATAGAGTAGAAAATGTTATTTAATGCACCAATACACATTGAAGCATTTAAATAAGTCTTCTTCAAATGATGATGAGGAGAGTGAGGGGAGTAACAATGAAGCATGGTTAAAGAGGAAAGTTGTGGATAATGAAACAACCATGGAGCAAATGCTACTACTTCGTATGGACTTGTTAAAGTTAAAGCTCTATGCTAGGATGGATGAGTTTCAAATGATGATGCTATAACCATTTAAGGCATCAAGTAAAGCGATAAAGATCGATGATATATAGTCAAGGAGTGGATCATAATACCTGAGATGATTAGTTATTTCATTATCAAATGTGATCATGACATAACCTGACCGATGATTGAAGGCTTGCCCATTTATTCTAAAAAATTAAAGAAAAATAGAATAGTTTAGCATCACATATAATATCTAAAAAAGTAAAACTAATAATTGAATGTAACCCATAGAAACTAACAAAAAATTACAACTAACAACAAAGAAATACAAAAAAATATATTACAACAATATGAAAAATTAAAAAATTTCATTCAAATGTTTAAAATAAACATATAGCAACTTCAAAATAATCCCCTTAAAATCCTGCTCTTAATCCTATAACAACTTTTTGATCCTGTAAAAATGAAAACATCAAGATGTAATTTCTTTTTTTACAAAATCAAAGAAAACAATTATTTTGCACGTTATACCTTAAACAAAGGCAACCTTCAAGTGTGAGGTATTTTAAACTCTTTAATGTCTTTTTCATCCTTCAAAAGTTGCAACAATTAGCAAAAAAATGAAATAAAGTTAAAACCAATAATGCAATAATATAAAACTATAATAAACAACAACAAAAAACCAAAAATAAATACACAAACAACCACAAAAATAGCCCAAAATATGGAAATTTAATAATAGATAGCAAAAAAACAAATAAAGTTTAAACTAGGCTTGACTATGGTTTCGGAACTACTAATTCTATAAGTGGAACAAATTAAAACCGAGCATAGGAACAGTTCAAGGCTGGTTTGGAACCGACTGGTTTTGGTTCCGGTTTCAGTTCGATTCTATTCAATTTTGTAATAATATATTAAAAAAGTTAAATTAAATTAATTTAAAGGAAAAATAAATTACATTAAAGTTGAAATAAAAATTATGACATTTTAATAAGGTTTTTTTTACTTAAAAATTAAATATAAAAATAAGAAATTATTGGTTGAAATAAAAATAAAATTAAAGCAAATATATTAAGTTGCTTTACCATTTATATATATTGGTTTAAATTAAAAATAAAAAGATTGAATTAATAAATTAAATTAGAAAATAAAATTAAAAAATTGAAGGGCTTGAACCTAATTTTTTTTACCAAAAATTAAGTTTTTTTGTATCCTCTTAGGGTTTAGAGAAATCAAAGTTTATGTAGTTCTCTTAGCTTTAAAAAAACAAATTAGACCCTTTTTACCTTCAAAATTTAATCACTTCCCATGTTGAAAGTTGAAGTTTTTGTTCCTCCATTATTGTGAAGTCAAATAAATCTTCATTTTCATCTCTTTCAATTTCTTATGTCTTCAATACCACTCTAGACTAATCATTCATGCATGTTTGTGCCTCCAATAATTTGGGAGCCACTCATCCAAAATACTTTCTCTTGCACTAAATGCTTATTCAATGGCTACCGTTAAAACCGGACTTGAAAAAAAATGTGTTTAGTAATTAGTGCAAGGGTTGAAAATGTAATTTAATGTCGACTCCATCCTTCAAGGGCCAAGAAATCTTTTTCTGAATTTGCTACCACCAAACTTAAAAACAGTTGTTAAATAGATGTTAAGTTCAGGAGATGAACCAGATGATCTTTGAGGCATTTTTTGTCTTTGCAGTAAGATACGATTACCCATACTAATTCTCATTTATTCAACTCCCACTTGACTAGTAGTAAATGAAGAAGAATTAGAAGTAGACGAGGATGTACAACTAGAAGTTGAAATATTAATATTATCTTTATGTTCATTAAACAATTTTACTAATATTCTTCTAACATTATTAATTATTGAATCTATATCAATATCATTATCTTTCATAAGACCTAAACATCCGTAATATACACTTAAATAATCATGTAAGTCATCTATTTTAATTCTAGGATCAAAAACACATCCAACAAGATTAATTAATGGAATAAATTTAAAATAATTTAACCATTTTATTTTCATTATTAGAATTGATTCTTTTAAAACAATATCATTTTTATGTTCTTGCAATGCATATTAAATGAGATGTAGGATAATAAAAAACACTTAAAACATATGTTGCATCATTAAAAACTTTAAAAATATCTAAAAGCTTTGTGCAAACCACTTAATTTTATGGATAGAAATGAAGTTGTGACACATTATTGGAAATGAATGTGCACAATAAATCTCTATATCCATATGACACATTTAATAATTCATAGGTTGAATTCCAACAAGTTGGAATATCTCTTATGAATTTTTTTTGTTTTTTACCATTTTAGTTAAAAAAAATTCCCAAGATTTCATAACTTGTGGATGTGTCCAAAGATCTTAAAGTATCTTGAACATATAAATTTAAAACATGACATATACATCTAACATAAAAAAATTTCCTATATTATTTGGTTGAAATATAGATTGATGATCGCTAATTGACGCGGTATTTGTCGTTGCATTATTAAAAGAAATTGAAAAAAATCTCTTCTAAAATATTTTCAATCATTCTAAAAATATTATTGGTGGTATGTCGGTCATCAAAAACTCTAAATGTAATAATTCCTTTTTGTAATAACCAATTATTGTGAATTCAATGACAAGTTATTCCCATATATGAGTGATTCTGCCAATGATAACTCCAAATGCATACACGTCCATTAAAAATTCATAAATAATTTTTGTAATTTATTTTGTCTTGTTTATATAAAATAAATAATGCATGTTTTAATGTATTTCTAATGCTTATTGACAATAATTAATAAAACCTACTTTTTCACCAAAACTAAAAGATTAGTGTTCCATACTTACCATTGTAGCTCATTCTAATTTATTTCGATCATCAATCTATTTAAATAAATGAGAAGAAGAAGAGGATGTTGCGTACTCGGAAAATTGAGTTTGACTTTATTCAACACCAACTTGTGTTGGATGCTTGCTCATCAAATACCTTTTAAATGTACCATAGTCACCTTAAAATTTCAAAAGTGAATGAAAAAAATTTGAGAGTAAATTTAACAAAAAATATATATCAAGAGAATAAAAGTGAATTATGAATACATATAATAAAAAAATATTATATTATAAAATAATAAATAATATATATTTAATATTTGAATGAATATTTTGAGAAAATATTAAGAGAATATTGAGAGAATTTGAGAATTAAGATAGAATTGTTTGTGAGGAAAAATGTTTCCCCCTCAACCCTATTAATAGGCACCAAAATCAATTTTTTGAACTTTCTAAAATAACCCCATAAACTAGTTATTTATGGCTATTCTATAGGGTAAATTTGTCTCTTTACATTTTTTATTTAAAAAATAAATATATATATATAATTTAGGGGTCTTTTTTTGGGGGGGTGGGGGTGGGGGGCTATAAATATTTGGACCCTCCTTGCAACGGTTACTTTGGGTGGGGCCCAAATGCATGCAACCCCCCTTTAAATAGTCCTTTTATATTTTTCTTTCTTTCTTTTTTTACATGTTAGAATCGAAACAACTTGTTTTGAACAAGAATCGCCAGTCACGGTTCATGGCTTTGTGGAACTCGCCCCGAACTAGTTCTCTAATGGTTCTAGGCTCAGATTGGGTCATGGCCATGCCTAGTTTAAACTAAAAAATATGATATAAAGTTCAAGATTTACTTTTCTTTTTTTCTTTATCCCATAAAAGGCACGTATCCCATCTTTACAGTATAATAAAACTTAAATCATGTTTGCTCTTAAACATGTATGGTGTAAATCAATAACCCTTATGCCTGCACTGAATGCAGACTTCAAAGCTACATTTGTGATTGAAATTGATAAAACATTATATGTCATCTTCGATAACACTCTAAGCTTTAAAGTGTTTATCTTACACCACTTTAATACGTTGAACTTTGAATCATCTTCATAAAGATGAACACATTTATCTAAATATGCATTTAGTTTGAATTTCACTTGTTTAATTGATGATTCAACATTTCTTGTATAACTGAAAAATTCAGTCTGCCCTTTACTTTTTTCTTTCACCCCAACATCAAAAGATTCTTTTTTATTCCCATTTGACCTTCTTTTTCACCACTGTTTGTTTTATAAGCAACAAGATATTCTTTATAAAATATGCGTAAAGTCTCACGAATAGTAGTAATGTTTTGAATGCAATCAACTCTAAAATAGATTAAAGGGAAACACAATCAATTAAATGCATCTTATTTCTTAGATTTAAACCTGTTGCCATAGTGTAGACACCCTTGGTTTGGTCAGCCCACAACGAAAGCCCAACGATGAGATAGAACGAATTTTGAATGCAAGAAAACCCAAAACCTTCTCTAGAATGGCAAAATGTCAAATTTAAGCCTAAAACTCCTAGTTAAGGCCCAAAGCTTCAAATCCAAGCCCAAAGCCCACTCTGGCCCAAATATAGTAGCTATCAGGGCCAAAGAGGCGACCGCCTCATCAATGAGGCGAGCATCGCCTCTTTACAAAGAGGCGATGCCTCTTCATCGCCGACCTATGCAACATTAATTACTATTTTTTGACAGTATTACACTTGGGGTGGACCCACATATCACTAATCTGAAGATTTATGCATGAAAGATGGACTTTTACGGCAGGAATAAGGATGGAAAAGAGAGGAATAATGATAGGAAATGAGTGTCTTTTATCTTGGCTTAGTTTTTTAGGATTGGAAAAGGCAAAGGGGTGGAGGCTTAAAGGAGGGGTTTTTGGCTGGAGAAAGGAAGGTGGAGAGATTTTAAAAGGAGGAGGGACGGTTTTTAAAGGAAAAAATCGGAGAGGAAAAAAGAAGGAGAAGTGAACAAGGGAGAGAGGAAGCCTAATAGTTGATTTCCTTAAGAAGAAAGAAGGTTCTGTAAGCACCCAATTTTTGGATAGTCGAGTGTGGATACGATAGAAGACTCCAATGATGAAAATTTATTGTAAATAGGTCTCCAGTAATTGAATTTCAGATCTCAAGGCTTAATTGCATTTTTTAGGACTCAATTATAACATTTTTTAAGGACCCAATTGTAAGGTTTTTAATTCTTTCAAGGGTCATTTCATAATTAAAAGTTAAAAAAATAAAAAATAAATAATCAATCACCGATTAGAATTACATATTTCCGATCGGAAATATATAATTTCGACCGGAATTACACATTTCGGATTGAAAATGTACAATTCTTATTGGAATTGTACATATCTGATCGAAAATACATAATTCCGATCGAAATTGTTTATTTCGATTGGAATTGCACAAGTCCGACCGGCTTCCACAATTTTTTTTATTTTATTTATTTTTTAACTTATTTTTTTGTTTGGTTAAAAAAATATTTTGAAGGTAAAAAATAAAAAAATATATTTTTTTTATCCTGATAATCCTTGATTATCAGGTTGTTTTGCGTTCAAAAAATAATAATAAAAATTTATCTCCTGTGATTTTAATCACATGAGGAAATGTCCCTGAGTTGAAAGGACTCTAGGTATTTTTATTTGAAAGAAAGGAAGTTTTTCTTAAAAAAAGAAGAAAAGAGGAGGCTTCTTCGGAGCTAAAAAAAGAAAAAAAAATCAGAGAGGTTCTCTTTCCTGAATAAAAAAAAAACTTCTGGGGACGCTCTTTTCCTTTGAAAAAAATACAGAACTTTTCTTGGGGTTTTAATTTTGGGGAACTCTGTTTTTCTCTACTTCTCAAAACAAATGAAACAAAAAAAAAGTTGTTTTAAAAAGCAATCAAAGCCTAAGAACTGAGAAAACCAATAGGGCAGACTTATTCAAATGGTGAATCAAACAAGCCTTTGAGGAGCTAGACGATACTGCATCACTCTACATTCCATCCCTTTCTCTTATTTTCTTTTATTTATTTCCATTTGATTTTTTTATTTTCTTCTTCTTTATTCCTTATTTTTATTCTAATCATTTTTTTTCTTGATTTTTGTTTTGTTTCTTTAATGATGATGGTGGGAATGCCCTGAGCCATGGAGATGTGATTGAACTGATTAAATCCATAAAGGTCCATGGAATGCCATGGAAAAACACTTTAGTAATCATGCACATATTTTTTTAATTTATTATTCTGTGTTTTTATTATTTTATGGTATTTATATCGTGTATTTATTTTTGATTTTGGGCATCTAATTAATTAATCTATACGTAGGTTGTAATAGCCCCAATAGTGGGAGTAGTAAAATATTTACTTTTCTACTTTTTAAAATCAATTAGTAAATTAGGATCAATTTGGCATAAAACTTTAATTAAAATCAATGTGGCTTTAGTTAATTAGGGTTGCATGTAATTAAAATTAGGGTTAAAAATCACAATATGTTTGTGTTTTGATCTATTATTTATTTTTTATTTGCTAATTGGGTTTTTTTGTTTGGGCTTATTTTATATTTTTTTATTCGTTTTGGGCCCCAAGCCCATGTTAGGTTTTAACACACTTAATTAATAGGTTATTAAAATGGTTTTAGATTTTAATTAATTTTTAAAATTAATTTAGGCCCATTAGGTTAATTTAGACTTAAGCCCATCATTTTAGTTAACTAAAATCAATTTTAGACTTAGCTCGACCCATTAAATTATTTCTTTTAAAATAAATGGATTGAAGATCATTTCGTTTAAATTAAAATAAGTAGAATTAGGCCCATTAAATTTAATCCATTTTTCTTTTAAAATTGGCAGATTTAAGCCTATTTCTTTAAAATTAAAAATAATAGATTTAAACTCACTAATTAAATTAAAATGTAGGCCCACCTTTAGTTTCTATTTCACTTGTAAATAAAATGTAGATTTAACTAATTTAAATTAAAATCAATATAGTTTAGAATTAACTAGGGATGTTGCGCCTTTTGAATGCATTTTTTATATGCTCTTTCATGACTAGTTGCCTTGGTGCTAAAGGGATGTTCAATTGGGGTTTATATGAAATTGCATGTAATTAGAGAATTATATAGTAATTCATAAACTAATTTTAAAGAATACGAGACTAAAAGAAGTTGGTATTCCGTTCCCAGAATTTTCTGGTTGTGGTGCTAACTCTCTTTTAGAGAATCGAGTTACCAACACCTTCGATTTGTCTCATTTATTACCCTGGGAGGCGACTCCTCATCTCCACGCCATGTCTTTGTGATATGGTTAGTGTGTTCCTTGGAGCCCTGAGCTCAAACAGTGTTGCGGTTGCTAAAATCTTGGATGCGCGCTAAACCCCGCCGTCTACAGGTTCACCTTGCATTCACAAGCATTTGAATCATCAAACCAACTTTGAGGGCTAAGTTAAGAGCTTCAAACTTGTTTAAGTCAGTAAGAGTTTTCACTTTTGAACTATAAGTTCTTGATTTTATATAAAACTCATTTTCTTTATTTTTCTTGTTTGTTTTATTGTTATTGTTCATTTGATGTTATGTTCATGATATGATCACATAAATTACTAAATAATCATTGTAAGTTTTCACTTACTTGCATCTAGTTTAGATTTTCTTAAGATTTAAGCAATTAGTAGAGTTGTTGTTGCAATTGTCAAAGAGGCGACTGCCTCTTCTCAAAGAGGTGATGCAAAGAGGCAACGCCTCTTCACCAGAGCTGCATTAAAATTGGCTTTGATTCCTTGTTTTTATTTTGTATAGTGTGTACCTTATATATATTTATTTTATATTATATTTTAATCTTGCATGCAATAATCATGATGTTAAGCTTAATTAAATATTATTTATGTTTAAATAAGTATTGGTGCTTATTATATGTGAAACTAACAAATTGGACTTTTCCTTTTTCTTGATTAATCTTGTATTTGTGGAAAGATTAATGCTTTTAGTTTCACAGCATTTTAATATGATTTTAAGTTAAGGAATGTTTAATTCCTTAATTAGTTCTTGAGAAGGTTTATTTTCAGTTTATTTCCCATTTATTGTATTTTTTATCTAAAGATTGTAATCCTTAATCCTTCCCCCCTTATTTTTAATGAATGTTTGTAAATTCATTACCGCTACTTGTAATAATTGTTGGGTTAATAAGCATAAAAAAAGCTAATGTGCAAACCTAGACATTAAATATAATACTGAAAATGAGTGCAATTCAACAATAATAGGGAAATAATTTAATAATCAAAGATAATAAAATACAAAACACACACGGAGGCCAACCACAAGGTTGGGTGGGCATTCAAAAGCCCATACGCAGTTTTTGAACCCGTTCTCTGATGACGGCTTCTAGGAACCTCCATGGAATCCAATTGTTATACAGTGTGTCTCGACTTTCATCTAGGTGGCGACTCCATCTCCATAATGGGCCTCAAGCCCATTTTGTATTTCCTAGCAGGCCCTAAGCTTGCATAGTGCCGTGGTCGCCAAATATTTGGGCGCGCGACCGACCTCGCCGCCTATAGTGGTGACTCCACTAGGGATAGAGAAAATTATTCTAGTGTTTTGTAATTTATCATCTTTGATTATTTCCTTATTTCCTTTGCATTTTTCTACATTTACTACACTTTTCACACAATGAGCACTTTAAGTCCCAAATAAACCAACAATAATCATTGCTTTGCTGCCTACATTTCACTCAAACCTGGTGGTGAAGTATTTTATTATTGACATTCATAGCACCTACTTATCCATTGCACGGACCCTTGAGTGGGGAAACGTAATGGATCTATATAGCTGTGGGAGCCGAAGCTTATTACCCTTGACTTAGCTCATGTAATGACTTAGCAACTTTCCCCAGGATTTTTCCCAAGTACATGTGTTTGATGCCATATTGTAGTTTTATCTATAAAGCCCAAGCCCATTTAAAATGGGCTAGGTCAATATGGGCCTATCATGCCCATCATGCCTTATTAAAATGGACTTTGGTTTTATTCAAAGGCTTGCTACTTGTTAGTATTGTCTCGAGAGATTTCTTTTGTACGTCGATTTTGTTATCCCCTGATAATAATTAAAACCCAAACCAAAAATCCTAGGAAAAGAAATTCACCATTGAACACGTGTGTGAGAGAAATAAGGTTGGAAAGTTTCAGAGAGAAATAAGGTTGGAAAGTTTCACTGTGTAATCTGCTTATGCTTGTAAATAAATAATTTGCATTTCATGCATAGATGACATTCATTGTGATTTCTTTCAAAAAAAAATAAAAAAATGAAAAATGAAACAAATGCATTTTTCTTAGCCATTAACATTTTCTTGTTTCGAAGCAGATTAAAGGTGAATTTGGCCCACCAATATCAAGGATCTGATCAAATAATTGAGACCACTTTACAAAGGAGCAGAATGTCAAGACCCTCTAATTTTGATTTCGAATCTTTCAAGAAAGAACTATCGAAAGAGATCAGGGACGATATGCGACAGATGGTCAAAGACACGGTTGCTAAGATGGTAAGGAAAATGCCCTCTAATAAAGAAGACTTTAAAACCAGAACTATACTTGGTACGCCACCAAAAGAAAAATTGAAGGCACCAGCATATCCAATTAAGTCAGAATGGATGAAATATATGAAGAGG
This sequence comes from Mallotus repandus, assembly GCA_949671775.1. Lineage (NCBI taxonomy): Eukaryota > Viridiplantae > Streptophyta > Magnoliopsida > Malpighiales > Euphorbiaceae > Mallotus > Mallotus repandus. The sequence continues at coordinate 9,841 of CATIWM010250841.1, forward strand.
CAAGTGGATCAGCTACAAATTGCAATGAAAAAATATGGGCTTAATCCTAACTTTGTTGACTTGGATGTAGACTTGAATTTGAAGGAAGAACCATCGTGTAGACGATAGGGTTTAGTGCACGCCTAAGTTTATTGCAACCGCGACACTGTTTGAGTTTGTAGCTCTAGGGAACACACTACTATATCACAAAGACATAGTGTGGAGATGAGGAGTCGCCACCCAGTGTAATAACTGCTACAAATCAAAGGTGGTGGTAACTCAATTCTCTAATACAAGCTACCACCACAACCAGGTGTTCTGGATACAGAATACCAACTTCTTTTAGTCTTGTGTTCATTTAGAATTATTTTATGAATTACTATCTTATTCCCTAATTACATGCAATTTCATTAGACCCTAATTGAACATCCATCTAACCCTAAGGCAACCAATCCATGAAAAAGCACATAAAAAATGCATTCAACGCGTAACGTCCCTAAGTATAAACTACATTTGATTTTATTTGTAAGTTAACTAAATCTACATTTTATTTACAAGTGAAATGGAACTAAAGTTGGACTTATATTTAAATGTATTAGTGAACTTAAATCTATTATTTTTAATTCTAAAAGTGGGCCTAAGTCTACCAAATTTTTAAAAAATAAATTTAATTTAATGGGCCTAATTCTACTTATTTTAATTTAAATGAAATGATCTTAACTCTACAAATTATAAAGAAGGCTTTATTAATGGGCTGAGCTAAGTCTAAGTTTATTTTAAATTAAAAAATGGGCCTAAAGTCTAAATTAATATAAATGAGCCTAAGTTGTTTTTAATTAAATCTAAAACCAATTTTAAAGCCTATTAATTAAGTGAGTTAAAACCTACACGCGGGCTTGGGGCCCAAAACAAATAAAAAAAAAAAAACAAGCCCAAATAATAAAAATAAAAATAATAATAAATCAAAAACAAACATTATGTGATTTTTCTAACCCTAATTTTAATTACATACAACCTAAAATTAATAAAAAGCCACCATTTATTTTAATTGAATTTACAAAATGAAACCCTAATTTACTAACCAATTAATTAAAATAAAAACACATGTCACACACATGATTGCACTATTCCCACTATTAGGGCTATTACAATGATCTACTGAAAACAAAAATTAAAATTAATTACAACCCCAAAAAAATAAAATATAAAATATAATTATAAAATAAATGAATAAAAAATCCTAAAACTACGTTCAAATACAAAATTTAATCCATGGCATTCCATGGATCTTCATAGGTTTTGTTCTCCATAGCGAATTCAAATCACCCCATCCATAATCATAAACACAAAAAATAAATAAGGATTAGTAACTAAAAAATTAAAATTAAAATTAAATCAAATCAAATCAAATCAAAATTAAATAGAATAAAATAATCAAACAAAATAAAAAGAGAAAGGAGTAGAAAAAGAATTAATTTGATGGATGCAGTATTGATTCCCCTTAAAACGTGATCACCATTGATGAAAGCTTGTGCCTTTTCGTTATGTTGGTCTATGATTTTTAATTTATTTGGATCTGATTCACAGCTAAAACTTGAAAAAAATATGTGAAAAATAAAGAGGAGTGGGTGTGTTTTTGGTTGACGGCTAAGAATCAGTAAACTAGAGAGAAAAGAAAAATAAAACCCTAGCTCCCCCTTGTGAAAAGAAAAATACGTATATATATAGATACAATCCTATAACCCTAATCTGATTATAGGATAAAATTAAAATCAAATCAAATATTTTTATTATTTATCCAAAAAAATTAAATTTTATCCACATATTTATCTAATAAACAAAAATATTTATCAAAATAACAACTAATCAAATTTAAGAAAAATAAATAAAAATTACAAATAAATCAAATTTTCATGCATCGTTATAGTACAATTCTGACCGAAATTATGGATTACCGATCGGCAATCTGGAATTCAGGTCGAAATTTTGGAATTCCGGCGGAAATCTGGAATTCCAGCGGAAATCTGGAATTCCAGTCGGAATTCTGGATTTTCGGTCGAAAATCTGGAATTTTGAAATTCCGATTGGAATTCTGGCATTCTTTCGATTTTTTTAACATTTAATTTCAAAAAGACCCCTGAAGAAAAAGAGACTTTTCAATTGAGTCCATAAAAATAATTTACAATTTAATTCAAAACCAATAAATAATATCCAATAAATCTAATTTCATAGTCTATTTTCATCATTAGGTCCTCTGTCGCATCCATACTCTAGTCATCCCTAAATTGGGTGCTTACAATGACCTTCAGTTTTGTAGCCATTGGAGTTTTGAAATAACTATTGCAAAGGTTGCCACATCATCAAAGCGTCGCTCACGATCCGGTCACGACCCTAACCACGCCCATGAGTGCTATTTCCTTTTTTATTTGCTTGACTTTTGTTTGCTTAGGATTATGATTAGGATGCTCATGATCGTGAGGGTGATGCTCATGACTGTAAGGATCACTACCACTCCAGATGACATGAATTCGACTCTCATTTGACTCGTGATGCTCCTCATGGCTATGACCAAGATCATGAGGAATCTTGTGACTCCCAAATATCTTTAATTTAGCTTCAAGACTTCACCAATTGAGTATGGACTTAAACCTTACGAAAATACACACTTAAAACACTCATATTAATGTATTAAATGGATTGTTAAAATCAAAACTAAGAGTAATTAGAAATATATAAATATATATTAAAAATATATCAAGTAATTCTAATTTGCAGAGTAATATCAAGATCAACTACTTGGGCTTGAGAAGTACTGTATCTGCAATATAAGAGGGAGAAGATTGAAAAATGCACTACAAGAATATGTCGATTTAGCGACGGAATTCAACGACGAAATTTTCCGTCACAAAATAGCAACGGATTAGCGACGAAAAAAGCACCTCAACGACCGAATGTAGTAAAAAAAAAATTGATTTATTTTAGCAACAGAAAAAAAATTATGTCGCTAATTTAGCGACAGAAATTAAATCCGTAGCTAATTTTGCGATGGAAAATAAAATCCGTCGCGAATTTAGCGACGGATACAATTTTCATCACTAATTTAGCGACGGAAACTAAATCCGTCGCTAATTTAGCGACAGATTTAATTTTCGTCGCTAAATTAGCGACGGATTTAATTTTCGTCGCTGAATTAGCAACTGATTTTTATTTCCGTCGGTAATTTAGCGACGGAAATTGTATCCGTCGCTAATTTAGCTACAGAAATTGTATTCGTTGCTAAATTCGCGACAAAATTTTTTTTCCGTCGCTAATTTTCAATTTCAATACTTTATTTTCATTTTATTCCAAATTTAATCATGTTAAAATATTAATTAATGTTTATTTAATATATATATATATATATATATTATTTTTATAAAATATTATTTTTAAATTATGAAAATTGCATATGTTTTTTAAAGT
>CATIWM010250852.1:0-19152 GCA_949671775.1 Mallotus repandus
CCCTCCCCCTCGTTTTTTTTTTACTTTTAATGTAAACACCCCAACTTTTCAATAATTAACTTAAAGGCCTCACATTTTCGTGTCCCTTTCTCTTTTTTTTTATCCTTTTTTTGGCTTTGTTTTCTCTTGATTTCAGTGGGTTTTAAAGTTTTTTTACTTTTTTTTTAAAATTTTTGTCATTTTTCATCTTTCCAAAGGAAGTACCTGTCCATTTTTTTGTGCATGAAAAACTGTCATTTTTTTTTCTTGTTGTTATTTTTAGTTTCTATAGAAGGTTTAATGGTTGATATACATTTTTTTGTTGGCTGCTTTTTGGTTTGCTTTTGGTTTCTAATCTTACTTTGTATCTTTATTTATGTTAGGGTGAGAAATATGTGCACAATGATGATAATAATTTTGTTAGTCTTATTTTGAAGATAAGAGAGGTGAAACCTACTTATTTTATGAAATTTCCTTACTTGAATAAGTTTGGTTTTTCGGATGAGGTTACAAAGGAGAAAATGAGTGTGATTGTGATGAAAGGTTTATGTCCTTTGAGTTTAAATATTGAAGAACCATTGTAATCAGATAGAATTTTATCTTTAGATTAAAGTTGGGTTGAAGAAGGAAAGCAAGTATGTTATGTGAATTATTTATTAGTTTGTTCATCTATTTTTTTTATTTTTGACCTTTTTGTTAAAGCCCTAAAGGAGGGTCAAATAGGGCTAATTGAAATTTGTTTTGATTAAAGAAAATTAAAAGGCTGATTAAGAAAAAATGAAAGTAAGAAATAAATAAGTGGACATAAGAATTTTAAGGAGTTTAGATTCTCAACAATCCTACATCCTCCACCTAAATTATCCCTAAGTTAGGATTTTAAAATCATCTACTCCAATCTATTTATTTAGATTGATTACACAAGAGTTTTTTAAAGCTTAACTCAAACATTTACAAGAGTTTTTAAAGCTCAACTTAAACCTTCAGACGAATGAGTTTTTCTTAGCTGAACTTAAACCATAACAAAAATCCAAGTGTTCTTCACTTCACCTTAACTTAAGAAAGAGATGAAGTATAATCCTAACTCTAACTCGTAATCCAACTCTCTTTAAGAGATTAATTACAAAGAAAATTTAATTTAAGAAGTTTTTTAAGCAATAAATTTGATTATTAATTATTTAACAAACTTCCTAACCTCTTCAATGTATTTTGAGGTATTTATAGCTAAAGAGTCAAAATCTAGTTGTAGGAGTCATAACAAAATGTTAACACCTTCTTCATCTTTATTTAATGCATTCTTAAACTTTTTGTAAGAATTGGCACGCTCACAATCGAGAGGACACATGTCATGATTGTGGGGAACAAAAATTGTAGTTGTTGCTTGCATGAAATAATTATTAGAAGCTATAGAAGAGTGGTCATTAGCATGCTCATGATCATGAGGAAGACTGCCCAAAGATCCACTTGAGGTCCACTTAATCACGATGAACTTACTTGCTTATTGCCATGAGGAACTTACTCACAGTCATGAGGGTGTTGCTTATAATTGTGAGCGAGAACGTGAAGAGGACTGGCCACTTCAATAACTTGAGTTTGGTTCTACTTTGACTCACTATGTTCCTCATGATCATGACCAAGATCGTGAGGAGTCTTATGACATCCAAATGGCTTTATTTTCACTCCCAAATAATGCATATTGATCATGGTTTTGAACCTAACTAAAGTACACATATAAACACACATATTAGTAATAAAAATTGATTGTTAAAGTCAAAACTAAAGTTGATTTGAGATTAATCAATACATTGATCATGCAAAGGGTCAACAATCTCCCCTTTTTAACTTTGACAATCAATTTTTGATGGGTAATCATATACCACGGAGTTTTGAAATTTTTCCACCTCAACATATGCTAAAGTGAGTTAGATATGTCAAATATCATTCAATTATATCAAATATTTAGTTTCTCCCCTTTTTTGGCATGCTAGTTATAATTCAAGCATAATCATTATCATTCAAAATGCCAAGTTTCTCTCCCTTTTTGTCAAAGTGAAAAATGGAGAAAATTAAAAAGAAAAGATAACAATTGAAGATTGAGGCAAATCAAATAAGATGAATGATACCAATCGAAATATTGAAATGTTAAAATGTTGAAAGATTGAACATGTCAATTAAAAAATAAGTGTACTAAAAGATGATGCCAATTAAATGCAATTGTTTAAGAATCATTTTGATCATGTAAAGGTTAAATACTCTTTGGACTAATTATTATTTTCATCTTTATTGATGAATTAAATAAAGCATTTAACATTGACAAATCTACTTTGCTTACCAATGTGTGTTTGCCTTCCATAAGAGTAATAAGCATAGACTTTTCTATACATAGAATATTTGGAATGAGCATATAAATCACAATGACAATCATGAATGAATCTTAGAGACTTAGAGTGGACATGTGACATACATTCACAAGTGTGTATATGGTTGTATGAGGTGACAAGCTTAATTATGTGTCTCTTTATGTACATGAAAGCATGCTTGGGTTGAGGTCTCTTAGCTTAAGCCTTGAACCTTTGAGCCACAGAGAGATGAGCCTTATAAGTTTTGGTATTGACTCTTAGTGAATAAGACTTCTTAGCTCTAGGAACTTGAATCTTATTACCTTCATTGGAAGCTAAAAAAAATCATGTTTAGCTTTAGCTTTGACAAATCTTGTGGTAGTTGATGATATGAAAACTTCATTAGAATAGTCAATTTCATAAGTGTCACCATGAAATTTTTAAGATTTTAAAAGGCTATCAAGAGTTTCTTTTCCTTTTTAAAATTTAGAAATAGAATTTTTTAAATTTAATATTTCTTTGGAAAGCTTTTATTTTCTTTCTTAGTTTTATCAAATTCACATTTCAAAAAAGTGATAGCTTTCAAATCATTAGAGAGTTGCTCATTGGATGAAATAACCTTAGAAAACTCATTTTTCAAATTTTTAAATTTCTTTGAAATTTTTGAAAGCTTAAGTTTGTGAACCTATTTTTTGGAAAGAAAATTTTTGTACTCAAGTATACGTTTTCTTACAATAGAGTTATTATTACCATCATCATCATAATCACCATCACCATAATCACTACAAGAAGAGTGAGAAATAGAAGGTACCCCATTGTTGTTCTCAAGACCCATAAAGAAAAAATTGGCAGCTTCTTATTTCTCCTCCTCTATCTCGAATTCAAAATAGTCATCCAAAGTAGCTTTAAAAGGTTTTCCTTCTTTCTTTCCTCCTTTTCTTTTATTCTTGAGCCTCAAACATTCAATTTTAAAATAGCTAGGCTTCTTGCACTCATAGCAAATGACTTCTTTTGATTTCTTGGAGTCACTTCTCTTATACTCTTTATGTTTGCTCAAGTTTTCTTCTTTAAGTACTCCATGAAGTATCTTATGAATGATGCAATTTCTTTATAATCTTTACTTGAATTTTCAAGTTCAGTTTCATCATTTTGAGTCATGATGCTTTAAATTCTAAACTCTTTTTCTTTTCTTTTATACCATCATTTTCTTCTTCCCTTTACCTCAAGGTAAGCTCATAAGTGAGAAGTTTACCAATGAGGTTATCGATTAAAAGTTTAGAGAGATAATGAGATCCTTCAATTGAAGTCACCCTTGACTCTCAATCTTTTTTTGGTAGAATTCTTAGAATTTTGATGTTAATCTCCTTTTTTAAATATTAATGCTCTTATGAGGCTTCATCTTAAAGAGTTCATACTTATAGACATGGAGTTAAACTTTCTTAGTTTTCACTTGTATATTGCCTTCATAGTGATTCTTTAAGATTTTTCACATCACCTTAGCCAAAATACAATGTTGAAGCTTGTCTCATTCCTCTCTTGATATGGAAGTAATAAAAATCAATCAGCATAGCCCTTTTGTTTTTCTGGTTCTCCTTTTTTTCTTTTTGAGACCACTCCTTTTTTTTTCTTTTAAAACTTGGATGGCTCTAATACCAATTGTTAGAGCACTAAAGGGTGAATAGGGCTAATCAAAATTTATTTTGATTAAGGAAGATTAAAAGGTTGATTAAGGAAAATGAAAGCAAGAAATAAATAAGTGGACATTAGTCTCAACAATCCTACATCTCCCACCTCACTTATCCCCAAGTTAGAATTTTCAAACCACCCACTCTAATCTATTTATTTAGAATGGTTACACAAGCATTTTTTTAAGGCTCAACTCAAACCTTTACAAGAGTTTTTCAAGGCTCAACTCAAACTTCCACACAAATAAGTTTTCATAGCTCAACTCAAACCATAACCAAAACCTTAAGTGTTATCAATAGATAACACGTCAACCGAACCACTAGAAGTAATCCTCGCTTCCCCTTACTTAATCCAAGAAAGAGATTAAGTAGAATTCTCGTTGTGAGATTAATTACAGGAAAAATTTAATTCAAGAAGTTTTCTAAGCAATAAAGTTAATCATTAATTTTTCTAACGAACTTCTTGACTTCTTCAATATGTTTTGAGAAGGTATTTACAGCTAGAGACTCAAAATATATTTGTTGGAGTCATGCCAAAATGTCCACACTTTTGGCTTCTTCATTTAATGCATTCTTCCACTTTCTATAAGATTCGGCATGCTCCTAATTGTGAAAAATAAAAATTTAGTTGTTGCTTCTATGAACTAGTCATTGGGAATTACTAAGAGTGGTCGCGATTATGCTCATGATCCTAAGATGTATGATGAGAAGACTGCCTCAAAACTCCACTTGAAATGCAATTGATCATAATCAACTTGCTTGCTCATGATCATAAGGAACCTGCTCACGGTCGTAAGGGTGATGGTCATGATCGTGAGGAGGACTGGCCACTTTAACAACTTGAGTGTGGTTCTCCTCTGACTTTTGGTGCTCCTCATAATCATGACCAAGATTGTAAGGAGTCTTGCGTGTTGATCATGATTTTGAACCTATACACATATTCTAGCAATAAAAATTGGTTGTTAAAGTCAAAACTAAGGTTGATTTGAGATTAATCATATATTAATCATGCAAATGGTCAACACCTTTGTTTTCTTTTTCTTTTCTTTCTTTCTTTTTCTTTTTTTTTTTTTTTTTTTTTTGCAAGAAGATGGTGATGTTATTTCTCTGGTTTTTAAATTTAGAGTTCATATAATTGTAAAGAATATGTTGTTATTATTATGGTTGTTCTTTGTCTTCTTCTATAAGTTTTTTATTTTTGTTTTTATTTTTTAGTAATTATTTTTGCAATTTAGATTTGATTTGTTGATTATTTTTCAAGATTAAGTGAATTTTAGTTGGAATGTGAATTTTGTACACATGAAATATACTGAATATATACCTAATATATAATAAATAGTTGATGTTGTTGTAATTCTATTTTAATTTTAATTTTTTTTTGTGTTTTTAGCATATAAATGTGTTGTTTTACTATTTGAGGAGAAATGGAAAAGTTTATATTGAAAATGGTATGAAATATACAACAATAGATAATCAATTTGATCAGCAACTTCAGACTTTATATGCTAGGTTTGTAAGCAGTAACGAGGAATTTTGTGTTATTAGTGTTGATCACTACATTACCGAGTTTATCCTTGGTTATTTACGCATTGTAACACTACTAGTTGGAGGTTGACCATGTTTTGCTTCTAATCCACAAAAGAAAAGCATTGTTTAAAATAAATATATTGTTGTTTTATTAATAATAATAATAATAATAATAATAATAATAATAATTTATTTTTATGTAAATTTGTCGTTGAAAAAAAGATAACTGTAAATAAAACTATAGAACAATATTTAATTTCTTGATAAAATTGTGAAATAGGATAAAAATAAAATTGTCAAATAGTTTGCAGTTTAGTATTTGATTTGCAATTAAAAAATATTTGATTTGTATAATATTTTTATTTAATTATGTTTAATTTAAAAACTTCGATTTTTGAATAAAATTGAACTATTTTAACCTATAAACTTATTTGAATTAAAACTTTAAAATAATTTGAAATTTTCAATATTTTAAAGAAATTTTTAAAAAAATCTATCATCAGAATTGGCATTTGGAGGGAAAAAAAAAGAAAAAAATCTGCAGATAATAAACAAAAGTAAATGATTAGACAATTTATTCTTTCATTTTCTACTTCTGTCGTCGTCTCTCTCGGCCTCAGATTCTTCGAATTACTAGAAGATACATGCTCTTGGTTTGATTCTTGAGAAATAGTACCAAAAAAGGAGCATCATATCAGCAATCACATGGACGTAGTAATTTTTAGGGATAATAAATCCACAAGTCCTATAAGTTGTTAAAAATTACAATTCAAGTTCTAAAAAATTTCATTTTTTAATTGAGTCCAGAAGCATTTAGTGTTTCACGTTACTCCATTTTCGTTATCTCAAATGGAATGGACTGACGTGGCAATTAGATCCCACCCAATGAACTGACGTGTGTAGCCAACTCATCAATGATACTGAACCCACAAGTCCTATAAGTTATCCAAAATTTGAATCAAGTCCTAAATTGTGTCTCTCCTAATTAACATGAAACAAAATAATTACACAATATCCTTGAATGATTGATTCTTTTCACTTTTATTGTTAGTTTTTCAAATATGAAATCCTCTTTGCAATTCTTGGATATTGAGCAATGAAATTTTTAAAATAGAGATTCTATAATTTTTTGGAAGATTTTTCAATGTATGTTGTTGATGATCAGTGATGTTTGAAATAGAGATAATTTTTTGGAAGATTGTGCAATAATAAAAATAATAAAAGTGAAAAGAAAAAATCACTTAAGAATATTGTGCAATGGTTTTGTTATATGTTAACTAGGAGAGAAACAATTTAGGACTTGATTGAAATTTTTGATAATTTATAGGACTTATTGGTTCAGTATCATTGATGAGTTGGTTGCACACGCCAGTTCATTGGGTGGGGTCTAATTGCCACATCAGTCCATTCTATTTGAGATAACATAAGTGGACTAATGTGAAACACTTTAAATGCTTCTAAGACTAAATTAAAAAAAAGAAATTTTTTTAGGACTTGATTGCAATTTTTGACAACTTATAGGACTTATGGATTCATTATCCCTAATTTTTATATTTCATTTATTAATAAAATTTTAAATAAGGGATAATAAACCCACAAGTCCTATAAGTTATTGAAAATTGCAATCAAGTCCTAAAAATTAATTTTTTTTTTAAATTGAGTCCTAAAAGCAGTTAAGTAATTGCATGTTAGTCCATGTCTATTAACTCAAACAGAATCAGCTGACATGGCTAATTTTGATTCATTGACTTTGCCACATATTTAATCAAAGAATAGGTGGTCTACATATGTCAGCAAGCACCAAAACTCCAAAAAAAGGAGGGAAACACAAGGGCTGGCATTGGTTTTGGAGGGAGTTGGTCTTCTTCCTAAAATATAGACTTCAGTAACCCTGATCTTCCTAAGAAAAGACAGTGTTAGTGTTCTTCAAACCAGGGATCTATGAGAAAAAGAATATATGCTTTGTGATTGTGGGAGAAGAAGTGTAATAAGAACAACTTGGACCAACACAGATCCAAGAAGAAGATTCTTGACATGTGATAGAAGCATGGTAAGGTTAGAAGGTGTTTTAATGGTATTTTAAGGTTTTAATCCTGATTATTTATGGGTGTTTTTTTTGGCTGAGTTTTTTGGGTTTTTCTTTGAATGATTTCAAAATGGCATAGGATGTCAATTTTTCCATTGGATTGATCTATCTATGTGTAGTAGATCCAAACAAATAATTTTAAGCTTACTGAGGAGAGTTTCTAAATATGAAAATGAGAAAAATAGACTACAAATAAGGAACAAGAAGTTAATGAAGTGGTGTGTGATTTCTTGGATGATTACAGTCATCCTTTATTTGTGCAAGTGAGTTTGGAAGGTGGTGTTTTATGGAACCAACTGTGTTTATGAGGAAGTCAAGGTAGAATGTGTATTTTTTATAGAAGGAGGGTAGAATATATGGGTAAAGGCTCTTAATGAATTAGTAAGATATGACTATGTAATTTTGGAATTTGGATTAATGAAATATAACAATGGATTTGAGAATATTTGTGTTAAAAAAAGATCAAAAGTAATGTTAAAAAAAAGACAAATATAATATGAACCTGAAAATGACTTTAAATAATATCAAATAATTCTTAACAAAATATGAAATTAATATCAGCAAGATATGTTAATATCACCAAAAAAATCAGGCATCTATCGTTACATATAACTGAGTTTTTAGAAAAGATGGCACTTGAATCTGTATATATGTACAGATTGCCATGACTTTGCATACATATACATGCACAAGTCCAAAAAATTATTGCTATAAATTTGATGCTCTCCCTAAAAAATAACAGCATCAATCCTAATCTCCTCTCAAAATATTAACAAAAACACAAAAAAATGTATATTTAATTATGCTATGCTATGTGAATTATTCTTTGCTAAATGTCAGTTCTTCTTTGCTGTTGATTCTTGAGTCAGATTATAAGTATCAACTCTTGCATCCTCCTTTGTTGCACCTTCAATTGCTACATCCTGACCTTGCTTATCTGAGCCAGAAGACATTACTCTAACTGCACTTAAAGTGTGAACAACTCATCCCCACCACATCATTGTTGTTAAGCCTGATGCAGCTTGTAGTTTATATATTACTCAGACCTTGTTCCAGGCTACAAAAGGAAACAAAAAAGTATACACACAAAACACCTAGAACATAGCAGACACACATCATAAAAACAATCAATGGCTTACATACATTTAATATGGTAGAATTTATACTGGGTAGACTATACACTCCAACTCCTTATGGTTTCTTAGTTTTATTACTTCTCTTCCATGCATTATCAATTGACTTGTAAAGTTCAGACACAGACTTCCTTTTTAGATTCCTCAAATCCTGCTTATATGTAACCTCCCATGGCAAACTTTCAATAATTCTTATGCCTCTTGCTCTAAGTTGTTTGGTAGATGCATTTTCTTGTGCAATTATTTTCTCTTTTACCACAGACTGCCATATAAAACACATCATAGGTAAAGCATCACTTTTTATAAAGATAAGCAATAAAAAGTAGTTTGTTAAACATGATTTTGCTCTGACTGTTTATCCTTTCCCCTAATAGGCAATTTTTGAAGTCTGTTGCTCTTTTTTTTTACGGATTTGCTATTGGAACCTTTTCATCATATGGTAAAGTCTCTTCATAAACCTTAAATCATAAAAAGTTATTGGAAATTGTTAAAATAAAATAAACATACTCTGAACTGAACTTTGTTTAAATCATACATTTGGTGTTACTTGCTCAACCTCTTTTCTAATTGGACATTTAATTCTATTATGCGCTTTACTAAAGCAATATTGGCATGTCATTTCTCTACCAGTTCTGTGCAGTCTTTTTCCACTTGCAAGCTCATGTTCTTCCTTTTTTCTCAGCATCCGAGCTGAATCTGGCATCTTTTTTTATGGAGGAGGGCTGATAAGTGGTTCATCACTAATTGGCTAGAACTTCTCACCAGCTATTAGTGTTATCATATAGCTATAAGACCTAATATATATATCTTTACTGTACTAACTTGACACATAATCTTTAAGCTACTCACGTCTATCATATATTGCACAAATGGCATGATAGCAAGGTATGCCCGGTAATTCCTATAATCCATTTTTGTCTAGGTTAACAACATAAGTATCCCCATAATAAAGTATTTCATACGCTTCAGCCCCATTCCAAATGATAGAACAATTCCAACTTTCTTCTTTTTTTATGTGTAATTTCTTTCTAATTCTTGGAACTAATTTAACCACCCAACTATCACACAATTCCTATTTTAAGGTAGCCTTTTCATTGCTAATTTCCTGATTTCTTCTAAATATGAAATAATATTCATTGTTCTAGCTAGCATAATCCTACCATTAAAAGCTTCACATAAGTTGTTATCAGTCAACTCACATTGTATTTGCCTGTCTAAAAAGGCTCTACACCAAAATTGAGGCTAATGTTTAACCATGTCATCATATGCCTTTTGGGACAGCTCAATCATTGCCTCCATATGTTTCTTAAAGTCAGCTTTGTTTATTAAGAAAACACACATCCAGTACAGCTTATTAAACCCTTTGCCCCTGTGCTTTTTTTCCAATTAGCATTTAGGTGCCTTGCACACCATCTCTTTTTTGCCTCTGGAACCAGCTCCCCTAAAGCAGGCATCAAACCCTAAATCCATGAACTAAAGTATCTCAATAAAGTTATACTTGAAAGGAAAGTTTAAATTAAATTAAAGTCTAACTTACCTTGCATTGATCAGACATGAAAGTCCATCCTTTGCCTCTTCCAAATCCAAGGTCTTATTGCAATCTTTCCATGAACCAACTCCAATTTTCTTTATTTTTGGCAGCCACTATTCCTTAGGCAGTGGGGCATATCTGGTTGTTGGCATCTCTACTTACTGCTACCAACACCTTACTTTTAACTACTCCTCTAAGAAATGCACCATCAACCCCAATTACCCTCCTACAACCAGCTAGAAACCCCTTTTTACAGCAGTCAAATGCAACATAAATTCTCTTAAAACTGTTATCTTCATTGCATTATAAAATCACAATGTTGGCTTCATTTGAGTTCCTTATCTCCATCACATAACTTCAACGCTTAACAAACTCATCATTTGCATTTCCCTTCACCTTCTTCATCAAAAGCTTTTTTGCTCTCCAGCACTGTGATATGGTAACCTTAAGTTTCAATTCACTTTTAACTAATTATTTTAATTCAAGAAGTTTGAGACTTGGGATGCTATGAAACTTCTATAATAAGTATTCTATAAGCCAGTAGCAACTTAACCTCCTACTATAGTTTATTAAGCTATAAGAATGCACATCATTGAGGAAAATAACCTGAAACACTTTCGTTTTTGGATCAAAGGAGCTTGAAATCTTCCAATGGCATTTACCTTTCTTACATTGCATCCTCACATACTGTTTGATGTTCATTGTAAATTTAAGTTGATGCCTCATCATTATCTCATATTTGCATAATGCCTCTTGAGGGAACTCAGCTTCATCCTTAAAGGTCATGCCTAGGGAAAAGCTTGGAACATATACCCTTGGACCGTATATAGGGTATTTGGTTCTCATTTTTCCACTAGTGATGTCTACCTTCTCATTAGTCTCTATGTAAATACAGTTATCATAGTCAACATATGATGTCTGTGCACTTGTATCTAAATCTATATCAACACTAACATCCTTCCTATACTTCTTACCCTTCATTTTTTTCCCTTTCTCAGCTTTTTTCCGTTTCTTGCCTTTTCCCCTTTCTTTTTACCCTTAGCCTTACTGACTTTTTTCCCTTTCCCTTCTCGCCCTCTATACCTACATCTTCATATACCCCTTCAACCTCACAAACATAGTTTAAGTTCCCCTGGTTTACAGCCCTTGCTTCACCCTTACCAACTTCTATGTTTTTTAGCCTACACTATCTATAATTACTACCATACTGAATTTTCTTCCCTAATGAATTCATAGCTTTAAGGTTTTCCCTAACTCCCTTTAGTTCCTCATCATCTTCATCAGACAAAAACTCAACTCCACCATCATTGTATTATTCATATTCCTGATCCTCTTCACTAACTGCAATATTAGCCCATTCATTATTTTACACGCCCAGTACCAATACCATTGTTCTTCAAAGTTTCAGCTTCAATGACATTGTCATTAGTTTGAGGAGGTCTTGTTTCTTTGGCCTTTTTATAGCTAGAAGATCCACCAATACCATCTTCACTACTATCACAAACTACATACAAATCAACCTCTCTTTTATCATTTAACACAGACAACAATTGACAAGTTGTTGCATTATTATACACCAACTGTAAACTTTCATGAAATCACAACCTAGCCTTCTCTGGATCTCTAAAAAATATCTTCACATTATCGATCTACCTCTGTTCATTTTTTGCATGATCCAATAGACACAAGTAGCCCAATGGATCAGGATCAACTGCCTGATAAAAAATATCACCCCCTATATACCCATCTTCCGTTAATCTTCTGCCAAAGCGCCATAAAATATATGTTCCCCTCATTATAGCTCACATTTATCATCAACATAAGAAACTAGAAGAAAATCAAATTGGCTTACAGAAAAGAGGAGAGAAAGAAGAGAATCGACGAGAAGAGAAGGAAGAGAATCACCCAATAAAAGAATCAATTTATTCAAATAACCTAGAATTTTTCCTCCCAAATCTGTATTGGAAAGTAGTGGAAAGTTGACTTGGAAAGTGCCATTTACGTGGCTGACATGCAAATCGTGACATGGAAGACACTGCTCACGTGGTCGTACATGTTGGTTCATTTAGTAAGGTCCACTTGCCCACGTCAAAACACTCTATTTAAATTAAAAGGAATATAAGCTCATGGCCACTTTGACCAAGGTAATTTCATTTGTGACTTTGCCCAATGTTTTCTTTCACTTTTGTTTTTTTGTCCTAATTTTGGGACATTTTTAAAATCCCTTCATCAACTTTGGCGTTTTGCCACTTTTTTTTACCTTCTTTTCTTTTTTTTTTCTGTATTTCTTTTTTACTTATTTATTATTCTTGAAGTCATCTTTTAATTGAATAAAATACATACAATCACCTTTTTATTGTTTCTCTTTGTTTATATTTGTTCATTTTTGTTAAAAATAAAAATATAAGAATAAAAAAATAAAAATTGTGAGATATATAAAAAAATATTATTTTTATCATTGATATTAATAAAAGTAAAAATTTTATTTATGGCCTTAATTTTGTCATTAATAATGAAAAAATAATTTAAAAATAGTAAAAAATAAAAAAATCAACAAAAAAAAACAACAATCAACAACGTAAAATTTTGTTGATTTTTGTTTTTTTTGTTCTTTCAGTTGTTGTTTTTAGTTTTTTGGTTGTTTCGGTTTTGTTGATTTTTGTTTTTTTTATTATTTTATTTTTTCAGCTTTTTTTTCTGTTAATGTTACAAATACATCATAAGAATTATAAACTTGTTACATATTGATGATCAATAAGTATCAAATAATTAAAAAAAAGTTGTTAGATATTTTAATAAAAAAATTAAAGTAAAAAAAATAAAATCCTTATTCTTTAGAAATATAAAAGTAAAAAATTGTGTTTCTTTATTGTTGTTACAATAGTTGAAGATATTTATTGTTTGGTTTAACAACAATTGAAGATATTTAGTTCATAATCATTCATTTGAAAAAAAAAGTCTTAAGAGAAAAAAATATATAGAAAAAAAAGTTGAGAATCAAATGAAGATAGTACCTTAAAAATTAAAAAAAAAAAGTTGAGCAAAAAAGGTTGAGAAAAAAAAGATGAAAACATTAGAAAAAAATATGGATAAAAAAAAGATAAATATAGTACTATAAAAATAGAAAAAAATGTTTAGCAAAAAATATTGAAAAAAAATAAAGACTGTAAAAAAATGTTGAACAAAAAAACATTGAGAAAAAAATAGATGAAGACAGTAAAAAAATATTGAAAAAAATAAATGAAAACAGTATAAAATAAAAAATTGTTAAAAAAATATAAAGTAAAAAAGTTGAAAAAATCAGTAAAAAGAAAAAAAATGCTGGAAAAAAAAGACAACCCTAATGACAAGAGGAGTTGGCTATATTTGAAAGAAAAAAATTAAAAAAATATTTTAAAGATTTTTTTAAGTCAACAACATTTTTAAATTTTTTTTATTTTTATCTATTTATGTAAATATTTTTTTTAAATTACTTTTTACTTATTTCCTTTTTTAATTGATTTTGCGGCTTAATTTTTTAAAATTTATTAAAAATTAATTAGAGTGAGTTAGCATTAATAATTTTTTATATAAAATACTCAATATAAATATATAATAAATTTCACTAAGATTGATAGATGGATAGTTTCAAATTTGAAATATCTTTCATATTTAAGATGACCAATTCTTGCCATACATGTAAAATATTGGCCAAATACACCTTTTCACCTCTAAACTTTACAACTTTAACCTAGTGCACCTCTCAACTTTGATTTTTTCCTATATCACCTCCCTACTTCTATTTTGGACCCATGTCACCCTCCATTTAGTAAAACCAAATGCGTGGGACACACTTGCGATGACATGGATTAATCTGTATGACATGGCATCCACGTTATATTAAAGTAAAATATGACATGGATTAAGTTAAAAGGCTATAAAGGTAAAAGCTATTTCACCCCTTAAATCAAAAATTTCCCAAATCAATCTAAAGAAATCCTAACCCTTTTTTCTGTAAAGAACAAATAATGCAAAGATTCCACTGAGTAAGAAGCCATTCTTAGTAAATGCACTTCTCTTTATCAACGCAGCAACAACATCTAGGTGAAAAGCACACACTGTGCTTCTACTGCAGACAAAAAGGTATGTCTTTCCTCAACTTTCAAATTTTTCTTTGAAAATACTGTTGTTTTTAGTGTAGGTTTTTTTGTTATTTCACTTGGAAACTTAGGGTTTATATTATGTGCATCATGTGCAAATATATGGAAGAATGTGGTTGTGACAGTGATTTGGAGTAGTATATGGCAATGTGGTCCCTGATGCTTCATAAAAAAAATAAAAAATTTCCATTTGTTTATAACATGTGGTCCCAAATGTCTTAGTTTGTTGTTGTGAATTTCGGTGGTTTGCAAAGTTAATATTTTTTTTATGTAGCATGGAGGAAAAAATAATTACAGTTAAGTGGCATCATAGTGGGAAATTTAGTACACATCCAAGGCTGCATTATGTTGGTGGTGGGACAGAGATTGCATATATCGACTGTGACCATTTAAGCATACCTAAGTTGATGTTTTATATTAGAAACTTTAGGTATAGTAGTTGTGATGGGGTTTGTGAGGAGGATGGACAGTTTCTATTGTTAGATTCAGATAACATTTTATTAGAAATATCAAAAGATTTTAACAATGGAGACACTGTCCATTTCTATGTCACTCACGACATAGATACACCAACAATAATTAAGTCAGCTCAACAAGGTTCAACAAATATAAATGAGGCAGATCAACAACCCTCATTAGATATAAATGAGGGAGTTTTAAGTTACTTGCCATATGTGGAGGTTGGTGGGGAAGATAATATTGAGGCAGAAGAGTTAAATGAAACAACTGAGGGTAATGTGAGTGAGGGAGACTCAGATACAAAGGATAACTCATATAAAGAGGGAGAGTCAGAGACAACGGGAAGTTCAGCTGAAGATTCATATAGTGGAAGTGACACTAAAGTTCATAGTGATGTTGATGATGAGCTACGAGTTATGAGGGAGGAAGTAAGAAATTTGAGAAGAAAAGGTACAAGGAATGCAAATGGGCAGCCTGTTGAAGATGTACATTTGGGTCCAAATGGTGTTAATGAAGGTTTCGAGGATGTGGGGAGGCAAAGACATGAGGACACAGTAGGTGGTTCTGAACCATATTATGACAGTAAAGATCATCCAAGTGACGGAACTGTCTCAGATGATGAGGGGGTTGTGTCTGCAGAAAGAAGACCTTCAATAAGTGTAAGGTATGATCCTACAACTATAATTCCAAAATGGCAATTTGGGATGGTTTTCTTGCAAGTGAATCAATTTAGAGAGGCTACATACAAGTATGCAATAGCTAAGGCTATTAAATTGACTTTAAAACCGAATGAGCCTAACAAGGTAATGGCAAAGTGTAAGCATGAAAATTGTCCTTAGGTGCTGTTTGGTGGGATTGAAAGGGACACCAAAAATTGGGTTATAAAGACTTACAATCCTAAGCACACTTGCCAAAGGTATAATAAAACCTTTCACTGTAACAAATAACTACATAACTACTCGATATAAGACAAGAATTTTACAACAGCCAGGTATAAAATTGAGGGAATTGGCTGACCTTGTAAAGTAAGACCTTTATATTTATATAGCCAAAACAGTATGTAAGAGAGCAAAAGCAAAGGTTCTGGTAGCAGTAACGGGAGACCATATGGTTGAGTATGCAAAATTACATGACTATGTTGGTGAGATTTTAAGGTCAAATCCGAGTTCTACATGCTACGTCAAATGTGATAGGAAGAGTGAACCTCGAAAATAAGTGTTCAGAAAGTTTTATGTATGTTTCCATGCTCTTAAACAAGGTTTCAAGGAAGGGTGTAGGCGTGTGATAGGGTTGGATGGCTGCTTTCTCAAGGGTTCATGCCAAGGAAAACTTCTCGCAGTTGTTTCTAAAGATAACAACAATCAAATGTTTCCTGTTGCATGGGCGGTGGTTGAAATTGAAAATAAAAATACTTGGAAGTGGTTCATTGAGTAACTAAGGGAAGATCTAGAGTTGGGAGATAAAATAGACCTTGTAATTATTACAGATATGCAAAAGGTTAGAGTATTATATGTTGTGTAAGTTTTATTTTATATTTACTAATTTCTTATCCATTTTACTTATACGAGTTTAAATTATAATTTTTTAGGGACTTATGGGAGCTGTTCATGAGGTTTTGCCAGAGGTGGAGCACATAATGTGTGCACAATATATTTTGTCAACTTGGAGAAAAAAATGGAAAGGGGATAAAAGAAAGAATAAATTCTGGGAATGTGTATACTCAACTTTTGAGGGACAATTTAAAGATAAATTGTAAGAGATGGATAAATTAGGAGATGGAATTGTGCAAAACCTATTGTACTACCCTCATCATACTTGGTGCAGAGCCTATATTGGGACAGTGAGCAAATGCGATGTAGTGGAAAATAACATGAGTGAAACTTTCAACGGGTGGATTCTAGATGCAAGATTTAAGTCAATAATTACTATGCTTGAAGAAATTAGGAAGAAAGTCATGGAACGAATTTATGCAATGAGACAGTTTGCAAACACTTGGAATTCAAAAATTACACTAACTATTCAAATCAAGTTAAATAAAAAAAAAGTACACAGCTACAAGTTACAATATTGTATGGAATGGAAAGCATGGCTTTGAGATGTTGGAGGATTTATACTAGCACACTGTTGACTTGAACAAACAAACATGTACCTATAGGGCATGGGATTTGAAAGGCATACCATGTCCCCATGCCATATATGCAATGTTCAACTGCAATCTTAATCCTGATACATTTATCAGTCATTGGTTTAAAAAGGAAACATTTTTAAAATGTTATGGAACTGTGATGCAACCAGTTACAGGTATACGCTTATGGCCTGAGTCGGATTATCCAATAATTGAACCTCCAGAAATAAGGAAGAAGGCCGGAAGACCAAACACCAAGAGAAGAAGAGATAAGGATGAACCAACAAAACCAAAATCTAGGAAATTGAGCAGGAAAGGGGTCAAAATAACTTGCTTATTATGCAAGGCTACAGGACATAACAAGCAGGGCTGTCCTAATAGGGGGCGTCCGCAGGTGCGCAATTTAGTAATTTTTACATTTGAAATTCCCATAAATATGACTTATTTATTTTGATTGTTATTTTCAGCATAATAATGAAATAATAGTAGGAAATGGACGTGAAAGAGGCCCTATACCAGAGGTTTTGTTATTTCAATTTAGATATTATGTGTGTATTAGTATATGCACTAACTTATGTTCATTATGGAAATGTAGCGTACTAGGAGTGCACATATGGAAAGTTGTCCAAGAGGTGACAACGTACATCCAGTTCATGTCAGTTATGCTTCATCTAGAAACACAATTGGAGAACATGTACTTAATGTTGTAATTTTATCTAACTTTTTTTATTCATCATACTGCACTGTATATTTAGGGTGCATAAAAATAATTATGTTTATGCTATATAGGTAAGACCATCTATGGAAACAAGTAATGCTTCAACCCCAACACGAACCAGCAGAATGGCTCACAATAACATTGCGAGGGGAGCACAAGTTTTTCCATATGCAATTCAGGTTAAAAGTAACTTAAGTGTTGTTTAAAAATATTTGATATCTTTGATATTTTGTATTTGAAAAAAAAAATTAACACTATACTGTTTCTAATTCAACATAATAGTGGTTCTTTTGAGCCTATTATAATAAGGATAGCAGGGCAAGGAAGAGGCCTAAGTTGAGGGCGGGGATAGGGATTGGCATTTGGTAGTGCTAGTAGTAGCATCACCCAATCTGTTGAACAACCAACTGGTAATAAAAGGTATACAACACCTATTGAATCCTCGTAAGTAAAAAGGGCCAACTTTCAAGGGCATGGAGTATGTGTTTTAGGGAATGGATTGACTGTTGAAAATCTAAATGTGAGATGATGTTGTTTACAAATTTTCTCTTGTGTGAATGACTAACTTTATTTTCTAATTCAATATGGCAGGCTTGTTGCAAAAGTTATTTCTGCATCCCCAAACATTAAAAGTTCAGCAACTGTGATAGGCGATCTGGGCTTCAAACCTCCCGGCATAAGGTGGAATGGTAAAAATTGTGTTACTATAAGATAATTGCAGCAGTAGAGGGATAAACAAATAGCAAGTAGATTGAAGCAAATGCAACAAGCGTCCAAAAATAACCAATTCCAATCCAGCCAAAGTTCTGTTTATGCTAGCCAAAGTAGCACTAATTTCTCAGGAAATATGTAGTATTTGATAACATATTTTAGTTGTGTTATTGATGTAACACAAGTGTCAATATTGTTTGTTTTTTTGTAAGAGAAACTTAAGAAACTCTATAATTAAGCTATTTGATGTCTATGATGAAGCAACTTCAAAATTATGTTCTAAACTAATATTTTGTGAAAATAGCATCTTGATATTAATCTGAATGTGATTATGATATTATCTCAAATATTGTCCTTGTAATTTGAAATTTTGATATTCATATATGATGTAGAAGTGTTAAACTGCGTTTTGACAACTAGTCAATAGTGCATTTGCATATTAACGATGTGAAATTACAGCTCCTGCACTCTAAGCTAAGTCTAACTATGGCCAAATCCACCCAAAGTCAATTTACTCCCATCATACACATCATACAAATCATGTTGACCTTAGCAATAATCAATCTTGATTTTGATCTTAAAAATATTAGTTTTGAGCATCTAACATGTTTGTTTAAGTGTGTATAAGCTAGGACTATCATGCAAATCAAAATGGAGCTAAGCATGCTTTTGGGCTAATGTGACCTCCGAGATTAAAGGATGATTTTAGCATTCTTAGAGATC
>CATIWM010250887.1:0-36918 GCA_949671775.1 Mallotus repandus
TTTAGATAGTGGATGTTCAAGGCACATGACTAGAAAAGCCAACCTCTTCACTCATTTAGAAATGAAGAAGGGAGGCAAAGTTACATTTGGTGACAATGCCAAGGGTAAGATTGTTGGCATTAGTCAAGTTGGTAAGAAAGATTCTACTTACATTGAAAATGTTCTTTTGGTTGATGGATTCAAGCATAATCTACTTAATGTTATTCAATTATGTGATAAAGGAAATAAAGTTATTTTTTATCTAAAGAAATGCTTTGTAACTCATATGGAAGAGAACAAAGGTATTTTCGAAGGAGAAAGAGTCAATAATGTTTATACTATTGATTTAAGTTCTTTGACTAACCAAGGTGTTGAGTGCTTTGTTGCTATTAAGGATGATACTTGGATGTGGCATAGGAGACTTGGTTATACTAGCATAAACCTCATTGGAGATCTAATCAAAGGAGATCATGTCATTAGCCTACCTAAAATAAAATTCCAAAAGGACAAAATAAGTGGAGCATGCCAAATGGGTAAGCAAGTGAAAAGTTCATTTAAGGCTAAAAACAAGGTAACTTTTACTAGACCTCTTCAATTGTTGCATATGGATCTATTCGACCCTTGTAGAGTTGCTAGCCTAGGTGGTAAGTATTATGCATATCTCATTGTCGATGACTACTCTACATTTACTTGGGTACTCTTTCTTGCTCATAAGGATGGAAGTTTTGAAGCTTTTAAAATTCTTGCAAAAAGAATTCAAAATGAAAAAGGCTTTAAAATTGTCACTTTAAGAAGTGACCATGGAAGAGAATTTGAAAATGACTACTTTAAAACCTTTTGCAATGAAATGGGAATTTCTCATAATTTTTCATCTCCTAGATTACCTCAACAAAATGGGGTTGTTGAAAGGAAAATTAGAGTTTTGGTTGAGATGGCAAGAACTATGCTCAATAAGTACAATTTGCTTAAATACTTTTGGGCCAAAGCCATCAATACCGCTTGTTATCTTTCAAATAGAGTTTTTATTAGACCCATTTTAAATAAAACTCCTTATGAGCTATGGAATGAGAGAAAGCCTAAGATTTTATATCTAAGGGTATAGCCTAAGATTTTATATCTAAGGGTATTTGGATGCAAATGCTATATATTGAATACCAAGGATAACCATGGAAAATTTGTTGCCAAAACTGATGAGGGAATCTTCCTTGGCTACGCAACTTCTAGTAAGTCATATAGATTTTTCAATAAAAGAACATCAATGGTAAAAGAGTCTATGCATATTGTTTTCATGAGACTAATCCATTTGAGCTAAGAAAAGTTGTTATTGTTATTGATAGTGATGATGTAGGTATTCTTGAAGAGCTAAATCAACAACAAGAAGCAATAGAGAAAGTTCAAAATGTTTCCTCTCCAATTGAGTCCTCTCAAAATGTAGTGAATGATCAAAAAGAAGAAGTTGTAGAGGAACAAGTGGCTCCCATAACTTCCATTATTCAAGGAGACCTTCCTAAGGAGTGGCAATTCAAGAAAGACCACTTTAAGGATTTGATCATAGGTGAGCCATTAAAAGGAGTAACCACTAGACACTCTCTTAAACATTTAAATAGCCTTGTCTTTATCTCTCAAATTGAGCCAAGGAATATTAATGAGGCCTTAAATGATGAAAGTTAGGTCCTTGCAATATAAGAGGAACTCAATCAATTTAAGAGAAATAAAGTGTGGACTTTAGTCTAAAGACCTAATAATTATCCTATAATTGGCACCAAGTGGGTTTTTAGAAACAAACTTTTATGAGTTAGGTGCAATTACTAGAAATAAGGCCAGGTTGGTGGCTAAAGGCTACAACCAAGACGAGGGCATTGATTTTGATGAAACATTTTCTCCGGTTGCTAGATTATAAGCAATTAGGATGCTTCTTGTATATGCATCATACATGAATTTTAAGCTTTCCCAAATGGATGTAAAGAGTGCATTTTTAAATGGTTTTATTGAGGAAGAAGTCTATGTTGAACAACCTCCAGGTTTTGAACAACATGACTTTCCTAACCATGTCTTTAAATTTTTTAAAAGCTTTATATGGTTTAAAGCAAGCTCCTAGAGCTTGGAATGAAAGATTAAGTGCATTTCTCTTGAAAAATGGTTTTTCCAAAGGCAAAGTTAACACCACCCTTTTCATCAAAAAGTATAATAATGATATTCTCATCATACAAATATATATGGATGATATTATATTTGGTGCTACTAATGAGCTTTTATGTAAAGAGTTCTTTAAGTTCATGAAGAGTGAATTTGAAATGAGCATGATGAGAGAACTTAAATTCTTCCTTGGATTGCAAATAAGACAATGCTCAAGTGGAATCTTCATCAATCAAGCAAAGTACACCAAAAACTTGCTCAAAAGATTTGAAATGGATGGAAGAAAAGCAAGTAAAACTCCCATGAGCATCACCATGAAGCTTGACAAAAATGAGAATGGTAAGAGTGTTGATGAAAAGAAATATCGAGGTATGACTGGTAGTCTTCTTTATCTTACCACAAGTAAACCCGATATTATGTTTGTCGTGTGTATGTGTACTCATTTTTAATCTTATCCTAAAGAGTCACATTTGAATGCAGTCAAAAGAATTTTAAAATATCTTCTTTGCACATCACACTTAGGACTTTGGTATCCTAGAAATGCATCATTTAATCTTATTTCCCATTCGGATGCAGACTATGCCAGGGATATCCTAGATAGAAAAAGTATTTCCGGTACTTGTCAATTTCTAGAAAATTCTCTTGTTTCTTTGTTTAGTAAGAAATAAAATTTGGTTGCATTGTCTACCACCAACGCAAACTATATTGTCGTGGGTTGTTGTTGCGCACAAGTCTTGTGAATTAAACAACAACTCATGGATTTTGAATTTGTTCTTGATCACATCCCAATTAAACGTGATAACACTAGTGTAACAAATTTGTCCAAGAATCCAATTCAGCATTCTGAGACTAAACACATTGACATTAGGCATCATTTTTTGCGTGATCATGTGCAAAAAGGTGATGTTGTATTGGAATTTATTGATACAACAAACCAACTTGCGACTATATTTACTAAACCTCAAAGAATGAATTTTATCAAAAGAGAAATTGGCATGTTGGATGGAAATACATTGTGATATGTGTTTGTTTGTAGCATCATAATTAATTTCTTGAACCTTGAGTGATTAATATGTTCATGAATTTTGATTGATTATGATGCAAAATTGAATAAGTCCCTAATGTGTTTGAAAAGGCTCAACCAAAGTTCAAAGTTTTTTTTACTGCTGTCACTGGCAGTGAAGGTCCTCTTTTTTTTTTTTTTTGATGTATTCATTTCTTCCCATTTTTTGAATAAATCTTCAAATTTATGAAAATCTATTCGCTAATTGTAATTCATTTAAAATTAGCTTTAATGCATTTTGAATATTTTTTTTGTAAGGTTGATGATCTCTACCATTGATTTTATCATGACTTAATTCTGGTATAATAGCTTAGTCGTAATCATAACTTCAAGTGTCACTCGTTATGATCATAGTTATTTTAACTAACATGTAAATTTTTTATTCATGATCATGACACCCATTTCATTACCTGTGATGCATCTAGGTTAAAGTTAGGGTATTTAAAGCAACTTCTTTAACCTACTCTCTATCTTCTTCCTCTTGCACCGCCATTACTATTTTTTTAATGTAATTTTTTTTTTGCTTTTACCTTCATTCCACATCACTTCCCACAATCATTCTATAATCATCCTTCACCACTTTATCACCTCTTGGTCCCCACAAGAATCAATCTCTAATTAATTTGAATATGCCATTATGTCATCCTTAAAAGAGCCGACAAAGAAGGGAAAGCAATAAAAGATTATCTAGAAATAGGGCCCATCTGATCCCTTGTTGTCTTCGTTCAAAACAAAGGATCAACGAGATAGGTACAAACTTCTTCAATCTCGACAAATTTGTTCAACACATATTTTCGATTGGGATTATGTGAAAGAATTGGGTTATGAAGATAAGATGACAAAATTACTTGAGAAAATGAAGCTTAAGGGATTTGTTGAATTGCATGAAACCACCTCTACCATTCTCACTTTGGAATTTTTTTCCACCCTAAAACTGAACAATGATACCTCATTATCCTTTAGGTTGTGCAATCAAGACAATTCTCTTACCTTAGATCAATTAGGAGAAGCTCTCTGATTACCCACCATAGGTCACTACACCTACAAGGATGAGGCGTTGTTTGATGAACATAAGGCTTGGCTAGAATTAACAAGGAAGAATAAGTTTATATCTAAAATTGCTAGAGATTCTAGTATGGTTTCATTTTTGCATAAGTATTTACACCGTTTCATCTTATATTCTGTGTTAGCCCAAGGGGAGAGCTATAGCAATGTCTGAAAGTTAGAACTCTTTGTATTGTGGTGTGGTGAAAAAGGGATGAACTTAGCTCTATCCAAACTGTTTGCAAAACATCTATGGAGCATTGCTACAGCTAAATCTGGAAAAATTAGAGTTGGAGCTTACATCACTATTCTTGCTAAGTCTTTAAACCTGCTACACCCTGATGAAAGTTGCCCCTATGCTCTCACAATTCAACCAAATGACAAGCTAAACCTGGAGATGTGGGAGCGTAATTTTACAATCAAAAAATTTATGGTAAATGGTACCATTCATTCGTGTGAGGTAGATAAGGATGGTAACACCATTTGGCTTGACAGTGACTCCACAGAGTTTTAAGAATTAGCTGAAAGTGCAGCACCTTCCACCTCCAAGAAGCAGACCTGACCTAATCCTAAAGAAAATGTGTAGGTTGAGCCATACACCCCTTTTCACTCTTTACTTGATTAGCTTCAAGACCACATTGATACTTAGTTTAGTTCTCTCCAGACATCTCTTTCGGTATTAAGGTCTCACATCATTACCTTAGACAAAAAAGTTAGCAGCCTTGCTACATATATGGCCTACTTGAAAGACAACCTCCCAACTCATTATGCCTCTCATTACTATAGTGCACTTTGCATTTTGCATCTCATTTCTTTTTGTTTTAGTTAAAAGATTATTTCTCCCGTTTTACTATAGAACTTGCTATGGTTGAAGCCTATCACAACTTTGGGACACATTTAATTTTTCTTATTTTTCTTTTTGTTGCCGTGAACAGTTATTTCCCCTTACTTAACTCTTTTTTATAGAAACAAAGGGGGAGAATCGGCAAAATTAGGCTTAATTATTGATATTAGGCTTAGTTGATGATATTTTGTTATCTCAGTTGATATTTTAATCTCAGTTGATATTTTGATATTAATTGATGTTTTGATATCAATTGATGTTTTAATTTTGTGCTCATGCATTTGGAAATACTCCTTATTTTTAATGAAGATATCATATTTCAGATATTTGATGATATTTGGTACTTCGAGTACTTTGAGAAATCTGTAAATTGATATTGACTTGATATTGATTTATGTACACTATTTTTGTGACTGTGATTGTTGGATTTTTTTTTTTTGTGCTTTACTTGGTATCAATATTGGAGATGTTAGGCAGGATATATTAGAACTACAGGTTATGATTTTAGGCCATCTCATGGCCATTATTGTGATTATTTTCTTGCTGATTAATTGGACAGGTTATACTCTGGATATTTTATGATTTGTTTGTTAGTTATTGAACCATGATTTTGTTAAAAATTGACATTGGTCATTGATGCTTAAGTATGTTGGATATTTTACCTTGAAGGTGAAATTTATTGGCCATGTAATTTGAAAAATAATCTTCTACCTTGCTAAATTTTTTTTTGGCTATTGATTTTTTGGATATTGATTTGGCAGTGTTAGTTATGGTTTTTAGATATGGACAAAAATTGTCACCTTGAGTTTGACTTGGTATGCTTACTTATACGATATGATTTTGGATTTGTAAATCTCTCTTGGAGTCATGCATAATGTGTAGTAAAGTATATTCTACAAATCTTGTCCACTAAGTCATAAGTAATTATGACTATGTCATTTGTGAATCAACATTCCTATCAAAGGTCTTATTTTTTACTTCATGATCACATATCTGAAACCATGTTTTATATCAGATTAAATTAAAAATGATTCTTTTCTGAATATTGATTGTCATAAATTTTGTTTAAAATTGCCTTGACTATGTTAAATGCTTCTCTTATAACTTTCACTTATTATTGACTCATTGCCAAAAATATGCAAAATGATTTTAGATATTGAGCTTTACAATTTCTGATTATAGGCTTATTTTATGGGGAAGTAATTTCTCTCAATTTATTAGCCCAATTTTACATAATTATTTGTTACTATAAAAAAGGGGGAGATTATTAAACCTTGAGGGGTAAAATGGTTATTTTTTGTCACAATTAATTAATTAAAATTATATTTAACTTGTGTACTTGAGTGTTTATATTCAGCTCAATTAAATTTGCAACAATCAGTTGTGGCACAAGAAGTGATTAGTGCATCATGACTGTGACAAAGAGCAAAAACAGAGATCGAATTTTTATGGCAAAATCAGAATTAAGATTTGGTAGGAAATGATGGAAATCTTCATTTTAGGTGATCACAAATGATTTCCAATCATCAGAAAATTTTTTCTAGCAAAATTACAAAAATCAAACTTGTAATTTTAGGAAATTTCCCAAAGCCAGTCACAACGAGTGTCATGATCATGAAAAATGATCATGACGGATCGTCACCACTAGAGTCATGAACATGAAAATTCAAAATTCTTTCTTGGCGCCCTCTGATTGTTATGATCATGACAAATTCTTCATGATCATGACAATGTCGCAGATCTGCTACTTTTTTGGGTGGTTTCAACGGCTCTATTTACATTAAATGCACCTCCAATAGCTCTTTTCTTCTATGAGGATATAAATACAAGTCATTTTTCAGCTGGAGAAAACTAACGAAGTTGAGCAACCAAATATCAGAATAACATTTGAGCATTCAATCTTGAAATCAATTCTTCAACCACCCAAAGCTTCATCTTTAATTCTTATAATTGTTATTTATCTCAAGAGGGTTCTTGAGTGTGGGTTGGTGAGAGTTTAACTCCTTCATTCAATAGCTCAATAGTGAGATTGAGTGAGTTGGGTTAGGGTTTTAAAATTCTTGTTAGCTAACATGATTGTTTTTGGCATTGGAATTGAGTGTGAGCCTTAAGAAAACACTTGGGTAGCTTGGTTTAAGCTTGTAAAGGTTTAATCTACACCATTAGAGTGGATTGATAATGAATTCAAACTCTCAACAAGTGGTTGAGGAGAGGAGTAGGCTTTGAGGACAAAACCTCTATCAATCCTTTGAGTTATCCTTCTTCTTCTTCATCATCTAATTCTGCTTTATATCTGTTTTTAGTTAGCTCTTGGGTGAAAAATCAAAATTACCCATATTGTTTAAAAAATAAATTCACCCCCCTCTTGGCACTTGTGGAATTATAAAATTGGAACTATTATTTTAGAAATTTAGACCATAATGAACCTTTATTGAGTACAATCAAATCCCATAACTTTTTTTAGTACAATTAAGTCCTATAAATTAATAAAAATTAATTTTAATGGATACTAACAACTAGAATTGATAATTTTTTTTAGAAATATATATATAACCTAATTTTAAAAGTTTAAAATTTTTTAAACCTATAAAATAATTTTTTTAAAATTTTCTTTAAATTTTAAAAATTTTACAATCAAGTGATACAAATTTTAAAAATTAAACAAATTTATTCGTTAATATAAAAGCGAATTGGTAACTAACCTATAATTTAATTTTAATGGTTGACTAAAAAAATTTAAATTTTATTCATCAATTTAAATTTTTAAACCTACACAATAATTGATGAATACTTTTTTTATTCAACTATTAAAAATCAAATTTTAGAACAATTATCAATTTATTATTTATATTAACAAATAAACGTGGTCATTATTTTGAAATTTATATCACTTGATTGTAAAATTTTTAAACAATTATATTTTATAAGTTTTAAAAGTTTTAAAATTTTATACTTAGGTTATATATATGTTTTTAAAATAATTATCAATTTTATTTGTTAATATCCGTTAAAGTTTTGTTATTAATTTATAGGACGTAATTGTACTAAAAATAAGTTACAGGATTTGATTATGCTTAGTGAAGGTCCAATATGGTCTAAATTTCATAAAGAGAAGTTCCAATTTGAGCCAAAAAATATTGGGTCCAATTTGATATTAGGGTAAATTATGGGGGTCCGATTTGCACCTTTTCCCTTGAATTGTTGGATAATCTAATTCAGGCTTTAAGCTCATCCCTCTCACAAGTCGCATTAATGTCTCATAGCTCTTGAGGTACATTTCCTTCTTATAGCAATGGCTAATAAATGAATCAAGAATCATATTCTGATTTTACATGGCAAAAATTGCATGCGTACAAGGAATACCTTTCAATTCCCAATATCTACAAGTGCATATCTGTTTGTGGAGGTCAATTGTATGCATGTAATTTCCTTCAACAACCTCAAAGCCATGCTCTTTATTGAGAACAATGCTACACTCACAAGCTCTCTTTTTATTCTTGTCTAATTTATCTTTTATAATTGGTGTTATGTCTGTACTACAAGTATTTGTAAAAGCTCTCATGTCCCTTATCCTTTTTATAACTTCCACTCATATTTCATTACGCATTGTGTAAACTAACTTGAACCTAGCTCGTAAAATTCATCCATTGAAAGTTTTTGTCATGTTATTCTCCACTGAATCACATTTGTGTCCTGTACCAATAAATGTGGAATAAGCACATTCCTAGAACTTCTTTCTTTTATCTTCTTCTCTCCACTCTTTTTCTCCAAGCATATAGAATGTATTGTGCACACATTTTGTGCTCTGATTCATGTAGCACCTATTGAATAACACCCATCAATCCCTTCAGATATATAAATATACAATATTGAGTGAGCATGTATTAACATGAAATGAAAGCAATAATGTTAATGAATTAAATAGTCCCTAATGGATACATTCCTTTTGCATATCAGTCATAATCACTAAACTATAGCCATCTACCAACTCTAAATCATCTCTGAGAACTTTAATAAACTAGTTTTAAATATTTTAATTCTTAATTTCTATAACTGCCCAAGCAATAGGGTACTTCTGGTTATTTATTTCCTTAAAGACAATAACTAACAGTTGTCCTTGTATAGGACCTTTTAGGAAACACATATCCAAGCTAATAATTCCTTTACAAACTTGCTTAAATTCAACTTCCAAGCATTGAAACAAACATAAAATTTTCCAAACACTTGCAGCACTACTTCTACCACCTATCACACTTAATAAAATATGTAGATCATGGATTTAACCTAAGTATCTCAACAACATAATCATGCAACTTAGCAAATTCTACTACATGGTCTCTTATTGTTGCAACTAAAACCTTATTTTTTGCTCTTCTACTAACTATTTTTCCAACATACATATATAGATCCTTTTTAATTAGCTATGATAGTTCAATAAGCTTTATGCCTAATTGAGATAAATCCTATCATTGAAATGTGTAGCTATATAATTTTTACTACAATAGAATGTCTTATTATACCTTTTATAGTTATGCTTGGGATTATAGGTTTTTTATGATGAAATTTTGTATTTTCCTCTCTATCCCAGCGTAGAAAACCCAAGGATAATCTTCATGTTTGCATTTTGCTCTAATCTTATTAAGGTTGTTAGGTTTTAAGGTCACTTAATCCCTTTGGCAATAACATACTTACACACAGCTTCTCTAAATTATATACAGATGGAAAATTCATACATAATTTCCATGTTGGCATAACTGTTGAAAGATCAAAATGAGATATTGTAGATGGTCTTCTTTGTTGCAAATCTTTTCCTTCATCATTTGAAACATCAAATCCATGATCATCACTATCATAGAATTCTTCTTCACCCCTAACTCTTGCCTATGTCCTCTTGCATCCTCATAACCTGTATTAACACATGTTTCACCTAGATGTATCTTATCAACAGGCCTTAAATTTGGATTTGACCCATTTTTCATATATTTCTTACTTCATCGCTTACTACCTTAAGCTCTTCATCAACATCATTACCTCCATCAATTTCACCATTAAAACTCGAAATCAAATCATCTTCAACAACTACCTCTTCACCAATACTATCTTTTCTTTAGGGTTAATGTTTTGCTTAACACTACTTTGCTCTCTATTATTATTCCTTTGTTCATACGCACTCAAGTTCCCTACCATAAAGTCTGATTCTCCAGACTCAACTGCATAATTTGCCTCACAGTTAATTTGCTCATCTACTAATGTATGGGTGTCAATAAGGTGTCTGATATATAAGTTAACATCTTTCGACACCTCTAATATAATTAAGTTTGTATCTAAAAGTGTAAAATCACCACTTTGTTTATCCTTAAAATATACATCTTCCATAATGATATAGCCAAAATCCTTAGTATGCCACACAACCTCTGATATACTTAACTTATCACAGTCTATAGTTGTCACTATTACCTTCCCATTCACATATTCTAACCTCAAGTCTCTCCCAAATGCACCTCTATGATGCCACTTCATTGTAATATATTTGTCCATACTATCAAAAACAAAGAAATTTATAAATTATTATGCAAAGGCAAAGGCAAAAGCAAAAGTAAAAGCCAAAACTTTTACTATTAATAAGCAAAGAATTAAAGACCACATGGAATAAAATAGTCCCACAAAACCTGTGTCTTTTGCAACATACACTATAAACATAAACCCTAATTTATTTTCAAATAACAAAAATACTAGTGCATGCACTACATTCATTCTACAGAAATAAGGGGTAAAAATCGTACCTTCCACTTTCTATAAAGCAATCGTGACCTTGATAGTAGTAACAATGCTTGGGAGATATGTCACACAAGTTCTTTAATAACAAACTTTATTACACTCTTAATAATGATGTCCAATTAAACCTTATAAATTCTCCACACCACATGCAACTAACCAAAGTATTTGCCCCATTGAAAAAGAAAAATCAACGAAATGCACAGCTTTAGGATGAATTTGATTAAACAATATTAGGGATTTTTTGAACCCTAGTTTCGGGATATGGGGATTTTGGCTAATATTAAGGATTTTCATTTTCAATCTTAGCACAGTGACACCATATGCCATTTAGCAAAACCACGACAGTTTTGTTAGACGCAGAATGGTATATATGCTACACACATACATTTTAAGTTAGCGATGTGTTTTCATTTCTTAAAATTAGCTAAATAAAATTAGTGTTTTTTTAAAAAAAAAATGAGTTTTAAAGAAAAGATTTAATAAATAAATCCTAAACAATAATAAAAGCTAACATACTAAAGACTCATTTATCAACATAATTTAGTCATATATAATTTCTTTCATATAGAAAACAATAAACTTACTTAAATTTTCAATTTTAATGTTACAATATTAATATTTAATAAATATATTTTGTAGCTATTCTAATATTACATTTTTTTGTAAGTATTTAACTTTTGTTTTCAAAATTCTATTCTTTGAAGTTTATTTGATATATCTTTTAAAATTGATGAATTTTTCATAGAAGTTATTTTTAATTATTATTATTATTATTATTAAAAAATTCTAAAATAACTTTATTTTTTATTTATTTTATTTTTATTACTATTAGATGACAGTTAGAGGTGTAATCGCGCTGAGTTTTGTCTAGTTCAGGTTTAGTTCATTTATAATCGAGCCAAACTCAAGCCGAGCTTGCTATGTCACTTGGTGTTCACGAGTTTAAATGAGCTTAAAAAATTTTAAAAAATACAATTGATAAATTAAAATTATACATTAAAATTGAAAATAAATTATTTACTAAATAAATTATAATATATGTTATAAAAATTATGCTTTTATTCTAATAATATATTTTTTACAATAAAAATTTATATTTTATATATCTAAAATCAAATTATTAAATATTAAAATTATGAACTGGCTCGTGAGCTTCTATTTGACCTTATTCGTGAGCTTCACAAGTTGAGCTTTGTATAGTCTGAGCTCAGCTTGTTTATTAAACAAGCTTCAATATATGAGATCGAATGAGTTTTTATCGACTCGAACACTAAGCTACTGGCAAGTAGCTCGGCTCGTTTACACCCCTAATAACAGTTAATTAAATCATTCATCTAATGGTAATTATTAATTTTACTTTGCAAAAAACACACTAACCATATACTATACTGCACCATTATTTTTTTTACCTCATATCCGTTATTTTTTTGCAAAATTCATTATGAAGCCCCTGAACTTTAACATTTTATTCTATTGAGCCCTTACTCTTTTATTGCATTCTATTGAGCCCTTAATCTTTAATTTATGTAGCTATTGTGGACCTTTTTAACAATTTTATTAAACAGTGTTAACTATTGAATGAAAAATAATTGAAAAATGCCACATTAGACCCAAATGATATCCATGTGTTATAATAAAAAAGAAAGTTTAATATCAAAGAGGGATATATTTGGGATTTTAATGTCAAATTTATCATCTTCTACTTCATGACATCGGGTATTCAAGAAGCATTTGCTCTTTTCTGATACAAAGTGTTCATACTTTTCTAAATTCTTCTCACTGATTCTTCCATCATTGCCTCAATGGCGAGTAATAATAGAGAAGGAAGTAGTAGTGGAGCACAAAGAAATAGAGAGGCAACAACAAACTTATAATTTCGTCATTCAATTTGTGAGTAAGCTGTGCTATATTGTAATTATGGCAATCGTGCTCAACTATTGATTTCAATGACCGAAAATAACCCAAAAAGGATGTTTTGGAGTTGCCCTCATGAGTTAAGTCATCATGAAATTAAGGTTATGAAATTAGGGGTTGGAATTTTATCAATTTGAGTGGGATATAATGATTTTCAAGGATGTCTTTATGAGTTCTTCAAGTGGCATGACGAATGGCTTAGTGAGAGGTCCATGATCATGGCCAATGAGTTGAGAGCCCTAAATATGCACTTGCAGAATTTGCAGATCACCTGTGAAGATGACTTCAAGGCTACATCTATAATGAAGCACATTAACGAACTGAAGAATGAAATAAGCTCATTAAACTTGGAACTTATTGAAGTCAAGCAAGAAGTAAAACACTTGACAACAAGTAGGAATTTTGGCTTTTTTTTTTATAGTTGTTGGATTGTTAATGATTAAAATGTTAAAGTGATAATGTTGTTGGCATCTAAATTAGCTATTCTATATTTGAATTTATGTGTTAAATTTATGTTAACATTTTAGTGTAATTTGAAATAATTGATAAGTAATGTAAAATTATGGAAAGGTTATTTTGGTTTGGACTTCGGTGGGTGTATACATGAAACACTTATCAATGTTTGTCAACAAGTGTGAGAATAGTTCAAACAACTTATTTAATTAAATGGCAATCATAATTAACAAGTGATAATAACATATACAAGTGATAATATAAGAATAAAATGGCACACATAACAACTGTTTGGTAAATAAGATGTATTAAGAACGACAAAAGTGATTCTTGTAAGCAACAAAAGTGATAATAAAGTCACATTTTAGTAAGAACAACAAAATAAAATTCCTGTTCTAAATTAAGTAACCATTACGAACATCCCAACCTTACAAATTAGTAGTTATCCCAACCATACAAATTAGTAGTCATCCCAAGACAGGCATAATATATACAAAATATAATCCTGTTATATAAACTAAACTCAAAAGTTGCTCTAAGTGTGCGAATACAAAATTTGGTGGGTGTTGACATAAGTACTTGTTTATCAATTGAAGACTTGATTGTTAATATTATGGCAAAAGGACCAAATTGGACCCTAACGTTATGCCCTAATTGCACATTGGACCCTCTGAAGTTTTTTTTTTTCTAATGTGAAGCTTCAACTTTGTAAATTAAGACATATTGGACCTTTACTGAGTACAATTAAGTCTTGTAACTTTTTTTTAGTAAAATTAAGTCCAATAGATTAATAAAAAAAATTAATTTTAAGGGTTACTAACAAAAAAAAAGTGATAATTTTTTTAAAAAAATATACATTTAACATAATTATAAAGTTTCAAAAGTTTTTAAACCTATAAAATATATTTTTTTAATTTTGTCTTGAATTGTAAAAACTTTACAATTAAGTGATATATATTTCAAATAAATAACCAATTTTATTCATTAATATAAATAACAAATTGATAATTAACCAAAAAATTTAATTTAATTGTTGACTAAAATTTTATTAATTAGTTTAAATTTTTAAACCTACACAATAATTGATAAGTAAAAATTTTTTTTTTCAATTGTTAAAATTAAAGTTTAGATCAATTATCAATTTGCTATTTATATTAATGAATAAAATTGGTTATTTATTTGAAATATATATCACTTAATTGTAAAGTTTTTACAATTCAAGAAAAAATTAAAAAAATATATATTATATAGGTTTAAAAACTTTTAAAACTATATAATTATGTTATATATACATTTTAAAAAAAATTATCAATTTTGTTTGTTAGTAACCCTTAAAATTAATTTTTTATTAATCTATAAGACTTAATTGTACTAAAAAAAGTTTCAAGACTTAATTATACTTAGTAAAGGTCCAATGTGTCTTAATTTACAAAGTTGAAGTTCCACATTAAAAAAAAATACTTCAGAGCCTCCAATGTGCAATTAGGGTAAAATGTTAGGATCCAATTTGGCCATTTGGCCTTAATATAATCCCTATTTTTCATAATTGATTTTTTTTTTTGCTTGTATACCCTACACACTAACAAAATCAAAACTTGATTTGATCTTTTGATAAAACTAATGCCAAGAAACAATCCAAAATTATAAAATAATATAAACTTATCTTACATCAGGTACTTTGTATCCTTTAGTGAAAAACCAATCATGATCTTTAATTTGTATCCCTTTGCTCTTACAAAAACTTTTCCAAGATGATAGCTTGCTTTTTAGAGTGAAATGTTTTCCAAACCTACTGCTTGATGGATTTTCGACCCCACCTTCGCACACTACATCACTAAAACATTGATTTCTTATAGTCATATTAACATTAGGTGGACATTGGCCACCATCCAAATTACACCTAACTCATGCTATATTTTAACCACCAACTCTATCTTTAAATGAGCAACCAACAGAAATCAACTTATATGTACAAAAACCAAATTCAAATTGTACAACATATAATAAACAAAACTTAGATTTATCTTCAAATTATCAACTATATTACCTAATTGTCTTTTTTTCTACTACTCTAGTAGTATTCTTGAATAAAATTGGCTTCAGCTTGAGCAGTTTTTTCTTGCTAAGGCCTATCAGTGGCCTTTTGTGAGGATTGTGGCCTTATCTTCCTCTTCGTTAATGTTGAACCCTGTTAAGTAGGTTTCCAAGTAGTTAAAAATTTTAACTAACAACAAGGATATATGTAATATAAACATATTAATTAGTTGCATTACTTGACTTGTAGGTTTTCGTATTTGGGTACCCCCTAATATTGTGTCCAGTAGTCTTGTATAGTTCGCAAGTCATTTTCATCTCAACTCTTGATAATTTGCCAACCTTTTTAACCTCATCCTTATTAACTCTTCTCTTTGTCGTAGGTCTGCCTAGAAGCTTCCTAAAAGCAGGTGGTAGGATCACTCATTTGCTTATTTTATCCCAAACTACTCTCTCTCTCACTGGTTGCAATACATAGGAATATGCTTGAATGTAAGTCTCTTTGTGATACCAATGAGAAATGAAAACTTCCGGCTCTTTGTCCCCTACAAGAATAGCACACACAACATGTTGGAAATGGATTCCTATCAAATCCTATTCTCTACAAGTACAACTTCTCTTCCCAAGATGCACTGTGTATGTATTTGCAACATTATAAATATTTATGATTACAAACCCTTCCTTACCATTGAACTCATTAGACCAAGAATAAGATAGCCCCTTGTTCTTTTCTAACTTCTCTAAAGCTCTTAGTGAAATGTCTGAAATTTATATCTAGACAGACCATCTTTTCTTAGCAATCCTGCTCATCACCTGTTTGCGTATGTCATCGAATATGGATATAATTGGCTTAAATCTTGAAACTATTATCCATCCATTGAAAGTTTATGCCATTTTATTGTCCACCACATTACAACTTACTTCACAAGTGATGAAGACCCTGTACCATTGATGTAGAGGATAATGAATCATGTCATCCACAGCTTTAACACCTAATTTCTCTACATCTTACATGTTTCTAGTCAACTGAGCCTTGAAATTAGACTTTGCAACTGCCCAAAAAGTAGTCTTCCTACAAGCTCTTCTCCATTTTTTAGC
This sequence comes from Mallotus repandus, assembly GCA_949671775.1. Taxonomy (NCBI): domain Eukaryota; kingdom Viridiplantae; phylum Streptophyta; class Magnoliopsida; order Malpighiales; family Euphorbiaceae; genus Mallotus; species Mallotus repandus. Next base: position 16,344 of record CATIWM010250887.1, read on the forward strand.
TCAGGCTGCATAAATATGCCTTACACACATCCTGGGATAAACATGAGGCAATTCATCTTGAATTGCACTATCAAGGCCCTATATAATAAAAAATAAACTTAAAGATGTTAGTGCATTGATTAACAAAAAAATCAAACATAATTTAGTCAATTATTAAACCAGATAATGGACTAAATATAGACCTTTTACATATTAGATATAATTATATATCATTATCTATCTCTGCGAGGAAGATCATACTTCAAACATCTTAAAAACTAGGCCCAATTGTATTTGTTTTCAATTGGTAACATTTGGTTGTTCTCATCCCTCTCAATAGCATATAATTTGGCCTTTACACAAACCCTTTAAAAAACTACCATCTAATCCTATAATGGGCCTGTAGCCTTTAATCCATCCTTGTTTACAGCCATTGAAAAAAGATATAAAACCTCTCAAAAAGGTTTAAATTATCCAAGTTATCCTTGTTAGACTTCAATACACATGTTGACCAATAGTTTAACATATATACTTCTTGAACATAATCATGTAAATATGCAAACTGCTTGTAACATTCGTGTCCTCGAGACCAAGTTAAAGTGTTAATGTATATTTAAAGTCAATAAATGAATTTTTGATAAATGATAATTTACCATAGTCATGTTAGCTGGAGGATTAAATTAATTAAGAAAATATATATATTGTGTATGTATATAAGTACTCAATAAAGTGAAGTATGGATTAAGAAAAAGAAGGAAGAGTTGAGCTAAATAAGTGAATAAGAAAAATTGAAGGATTAAAAAGCAATTTATTTTAGTGAGGTGTCTAAAGGTTAGAGGAGTTCTTCTCCTAAGTTAACACATGTAAAAAGAAAGAAAGGAACATTGAAGAGAAGGAAAGAAGAAGAGTAGAATTGAAAAAGAAGAAGAAGGAGGAGAGGAGTGCAAGGGAGTTGAATTTTGGAGTTTTGTATATTAAGTTCTACCAATTATAGATTCTGAAACTTGATTCAACTTATAGGGAGTCAAGCAAATTAAGGAAGGAAAAGCTGGGATTAGGCACAAATTAGTAACTGATTATCTTCAACCCACCCTTTTCTCTTGTTGTTATACTTGAATTATGCTTGAAATCCTTGAAACCTTTTAGAGAATGTCCAAATTGTGTTTTTCCTTAAATTTTAACACATTGTTATTGAAGTGTTGTTTGAGCTTAATTCAGACATCTTCTTGTACCTATTGATTTGATAAACTTTAATCTAAGCTTAGAGAAATAAGTTAAAAAAAAAAAGATTCAGCAACTTTCGAAGCTGCAGAATTCCCGCATGAACAATAATATTGCATGAGCTGTAACTTGAGTTTTATAACTCCAATTGAGATGATTTTCATATCAATAGAAACTTTGAAAATTCCATTACAAATTTATCAGAAATAACATAAAGCAAATTCTATTTTTTTTGAAGCCAGACTTTTTCTTGCACAAAATCTGCATATTGTTCGACTCAACCAAATTGATTTTGATGTTTCTCTACTCACACATCCAATTAGTGTAAAACCATTTTCAAATCAATTTAAAAACATAAAAATTTAAATATGAAGGGAATTGATTGGGAATGTAAACCATGGAATTTTTTGTGAATTTTTTTATTGTGCTATATGAATTCTATCAAGTTGAGTTGACACCACAATGGGCTAGTTTGAATAGCAAACTTTAAATGATCATAACTTGAGTTATAAAACTCTAATTGAGGTGATTTTTAATTCATTAGAAACTTCAAGGCGTCCTCTATAACTTTTAGAGAAATATAAAATACCTAATTATGTTGTTTTAACGGTCTTATAGAATAATTTATTTTATTATGCAATTTATAAAATAACCTAACTATAAAGAGCTGATTCTAATGCATCTTTCTCCATTCACCTTTGACTAGTGTAAAACCAATTGTAAATTATTTTAGACTCTTGAAAGTAATAGTTAGGAGAGAAATTACTTAAAATTTTATATTGTGAAATTTCTAAGTCTCCGATTTGAGACTAAATTTATTTTGACGATATTTACAAACAATCATGTAACGGATGGTCACATGGAAAACCTTGAAATATTGATTTTATTGCAATCAAGATTATATGGGAATAATGAGACATTATTCAATAATAGAAAGTAGTAATAATATGATATTTGTATAAGAGTATATGTGTTGGAGTTAGAGGAATGTGAGTCCAGTGAGATAGTCTTGGCCAACTCGATTTGGTAATTGTCTTTGGGACAATGCATAAATTTATTATGCTTTTGGAAAAAATTTAAGCCGTTGACAAGTATGCATACTGAGTCTATAAGTTATTGTACTCCGAGAAGGAGTTATACTTTATTGCTATGAGAAAGAGCTATAAGTTATTGTACGCTGAGAAAGAGTTATATTTTGTTGTAATATGAGATAAATGAGTTCATAAGTTTAAATACATATAAACAAGATTTATTGTGCTTTCATGTTCAAATTTTATATTGGTTAGTTCAAATAAAGTGATTGAGGAAATACAAAAAAAAAGAGTTTGTGATTGCAAAAATTTAATTAATATTCTAATGAAAGCAATTGTACTTAAAAATCTAAGACTGGAACATAAGTATTCTATTTTGGAACAAGAATGCTAGGATGATGTTTATATTATGTCGAACCATGACGTTTGGTCATTTGTTGAGTGATAGTCTATATTCTTGATTCATGTCTAATTTCTTGAGTGCTCCTTGATACATGAGCTTTTTCTTGATGTTGTTGTACTCACTGGGTAATTTTCTTCTGAAATTACTCACCCTCATTTTTCTTTCATATTTTCTAACCTAGGTTATTTTGTTTTGTATAGCTAAAGCTATTCAGTATGGCAGTGCAATGAGCCATGATGGCTTATAAAGTGACCACGACTGAGATGCTAATGAAGTATATTCATGTCTTGATGTAGATGCACATCTAGATTTAAATTGAGGTCCTACAAGAGGGTTATTGAGCTATTCAGTGTTTTTACTATTTTGCACCATTTATATGATAACCCTTACTTGTTTCCAATAGTTCTTTCATATATCGAACTACTGACAGTTAAGTTATATTCATGAGATGATTATGTACAAGGATATTCCACTTGCCATCTAATTACATCTTGGTATTATGATTTGTATTTTATATTTAGTAGTTTGTAAAATAGATATTTTTGTTGGATGGTCTTTAGGTAACATATAGTGCCATTTTACATTGAGGCATTCCGTTGTGTTACTGTAAGGGAGGGGTGTTACAGTTTTATTAGTATCAAAGCTTTAGGTTGTTAGATTCTATAGACATTGAGAATTATTAATTTTAAAGTATACTAGTTAAGAATTTGAGATTAATAGCAAGTGGTATTAAAGTTTTTTTATTTTGAATTTCATATATAACTAGATGGCATGAACTAGAGGTGGTTTTATAGAAGGCTGAGGTCGAGGTTAAGGCTGTGGTTGAGGTTGAGGTTGAGGTAGAGGCCGAGGTTGAGGAAACGAACCCAATAGAAATAATCTTGTAGAATGAGCTAGTTATTCGATTAGGAATCGATAATCACAACTAGAATTATCTCCATCATTGATCATCAATGTGAGTTGGCAACGATGAGGAAGCGCTAAATGCTCAAATGGGTAACCAACAAGATAGTTCGGTATCGATAGTGTCTACATCAATTTTTGAGAATGTGCCAAAGAGAGCACGTAATAACTGTCAACCTCAATCGCCTATAGATTCACTGAATCTGCAAGCACCGATAATAGTGCATATAGATGCTACTGATTTGGCATGCACAATGGCTACTTGATGGTTGAGAAATAGAAGTAAAAGAAGCCGAGAGACATTATTGAACATGCCAAAAACTTTAGGCATACAATTTTCATGGTACGTTATACCTTGGACAAGCTGATAAGTGGATCAAAATAATGAATAAAGCCTTTACCACATTGTAGTTAACAAATAAAGAAAATGCCAAGAATATGTATGGCCTAATGTTTGATAAGGCTGATGAGTGGTTAACTCGAATCAAGAACTTGTATGGAGAAGCTCTTACTTGACAAATATTCAAAGAAGAATTCAACAAAGAATACCTAACTGAAACATATCAAAAGCAAAAGAAAGCATCTTTTGTGAATCTAGTGCAACGATCCATGATTGTTAGGGAGTACATTGACAAGTTTGAGGACTTTTACAAGTACGCTAAAGATTTCTATCCTACTAAAGAAATGAAAAGCAAGAAAAGTTCGAGATGGATTGCATATCTCCTTACATGGGAAGTTAAACTTATATACTAGCACATCTTTTAAAGAATAGGTTGAAAAAGCTATGGAGAAAGAAAGGTTAGACAAAGAACTAGAGAATATGAATTGTACAAAGCCTCAATATCATGAAGGAAGTTCTAAACAACCTTGGATGAACAATGGAAATAAGAAGTAGAGGTTCTTTCTGTATTCAAGAAATAACATAAGTTTAAGAGGAAATAATGGACCTAAGGGAAGTAATATGTCCAACAGACAACCAATAGGACCACCGGGGATAGTTAATACTCAGTTTGGAAGAAATGTTAATCCCTAGTGTGATGTATGTAAGAAGAATCACTTGGGTAGTTGTGGCAATAATGGAATACAATGTTATATATGTAATGAAAAAGGGCATTATGCTCGACAGTGTCCAAAGAAGATATTAAGAGAACCATCTATTTAAGGTTCTAATGCTCTGAGAGGTGGAAGAGCTGGATGGCCACCAAATCCAACTAGGCATGTTGTTGTTCAAAGTGAAAAGAGCAGAATGGCTCCGCAACTACAAAATAGAGCAACTGGACAAACGAGTGCACCTGGAAATATACAATAGGCAAGAGTTTATGTGGTGACAGAATGGGAAGCCGAGAATGCGTCGGATATGGTAACAGGTACGACTTACATATCTAATAAGCTAGTTTGTATGTTAACTGATCCTGGTGCTATATTCTCATTCATATCACTTGCATATGCATGTATAATAAACTTAAGGCATGTATTAGAATAGAACCTATAGTTGTGAGCATGCCAATGGGGGGCGAGTGTGATATGCAAAAATGTTAATAAAGACATCCTGGTGAGATTAGAAGGGAATAAAATGAAATGGGACTTTATTCCCTTACTAATTAATGAGTTTGACGCTATATTCAGTATGGATGGTTTAAGTTAATATCGAGCAAGGGTGAATTATTATGAACGACAATTGGATTTTGAAGCTGAAGATGAAAAAAAATAAGCTTCACTGAAGAAGGTAGAAATGCAACGACCAAAAATATTTTTGCCACGATGGCAATGAAATACTTAAAGAAAGGTCGTGAAGCTTATTTAACTCTTGTGGTGGAAAAATCACACGCATGAAGAAGCTACTTAGGACAGAGAAGAGGACATAAGACAATAGTACCCTAATTGGTTTCTACCTACAAAAGCATAAAGATACAAGCTTACTTGAATTTTGTGGATGAAATTCCTTTAGGGGGGGGGGGGGGGATTGTAACATCTATGTCATCGAGACCAAGTTAAGGTGCTAATGTATATTTAAAGTCAGTAAATGAATTTTTGATAAGTGATAATTTACCATAGTCATGTTAGTTAGAGGATTAAATTAATTGAGAAAAAAAAATTATATATTGTGTATATATATATATATATATATATAAGTACTCAATAAAGTGAAGTATGGATTAAAAAAAAAGGAAGAGTTGAGCTAAAGAAGTGAATAAGAAAAATTGAAGGATTAAAAAGTAATTTGTTTTAATGAGGTGTCTAAAGGCTAAAGGAGTTCTTCTCTTAAGTTAACACATGTAAAAAAAAGGAAAATTCAAGAGAAGGAAAGAATACTCAAAAGAAGGAAAGAAAATTCAAGAGAAGAGTAGAATTGAAAAAGAAGAAGAAGAGGGAGAGTGTGAGGGAGTTGAATTTTAGAGTTAGAGAGTAATAGTTTTCATCATTCTAAAAGAAAATCAAGGTAGGAAAGCATTTGTCTATTGAGTTCTACCAATTATAGATTCTGAAAATCGATTCAACTTGTAGGGAGTCAATCAAACTAAGGAAGGAAAAGTTGGGATTAGGCTAAAATCAATGAGTGATTCCCTTCAACCCACCCTTTTCTCTTATTGTTATACTTGAATTATGCTTGAAATTCTTGAAACCTTTTAAAGAATGTCTAAATTGTGTTTTTCCTTTAATTTTAACTCATTGTTATTAAAGTGTTGTTTGAGTTTAATTCAACCATCTTCTTGTACACATTGATTTGATAAACTCTAATCTAAGCTTAGAGAAATAAGTTAAAAAAAAAACAGATTCAACAGCTTTTAAAGCTGCAGAATTCCTGCATAAGTAGTAATATTGCGTGAGCTATAAATTGAGATGATTTTTATATCAATAGAAACTTTGAAAAGACCTCTAAAAATTTATCAGAAATAGCATAAAGCAAATTATGTTGTTTTGCTCAATTTTTAAAGCCATATTTTCTCTTGCGTAAAATTTGTAGACTGTTCCCCCCAACCAAATTGATTTTGATATTTCTCTTTTCTCACACATCCAATTAGTGTAAAACCAATTTCAAATCAATCTAAACACATACAATTTTAAATCTAAAGGAAATTGATTGGGAATGTAAACCATGAAATTTTTGGTGAAATTTTTATTGTGCTCTACGAATTATGTCAAGTTGAGTAGACACCTCAATGGGGATGGTTTGAATAGCAAATTTCAAAAGATTATAACTTTAGTTATAAAACTCTAATTGAGGTGATTTTTTATTCTTTAGAAACTTCATAGTGTCCTCTATAACTTTGAAAGAAATACAAAATATCTAATTCTGCACTTTTAATGGTCATATAGAATAATAGATTTTATTATGCAATTTATAAAATAACCTAACCATAAAGAGCCAATTCTAATGCATCTTTCTCCATTCACCTTTGATTGGTGTAAAACTAATTGTAAATTATTTTAGACTCTTGAAACTAATAGTTAGGAGAGAAATTACTTAAAATTTTACATTGTGAAATTTCTTAAGTCTCTGATTTGAGACTAAATTTATTTTGACGATATTTATAAATAATAATGTAACAGATGGTCACATGGAAAACCTTGAACTATTAATTTTATTGCAATCAAGATTATATGGGAATAATGAGACATTATTCAATAATAGAAAGTAATAATAATATGATATTTGTATAAGAGTATATATGTTGGAGTGAGAGCAATGTGAGTCCAGTAAGACAGTCTTGGCCAACTCGAATTGATAACTGTCTTTGGGACAGCACATAAATTCATTATTTTTTTGGGGCAAATTTATGTGGTTGACAAGTATGCATACTGAGTCTATAAGCTATTGTACTCTGAGAATGAGTTTTACTTTTTAGTCCTATGGGAAAGAGCTATAAGTTATTGTACTTTGAGAAGCAGTTATATTTTGTTGTAATCTAAGAATAAGCTAATGATAATTATGTCATCAGGGTTACTTGTTGAAAATAATGTGTTTATAAATATTTCATATCTAGTCTGTGATATATGAGTTCATAAGTTTAAATACATCTAAATATGATTTATTGTACTTTCATGTTCAAATTTTATAGTGGTTAGTGCAAATAAAGTGATTGAGGAAATATAAAAAAAAAAGAGTTTGCGAATACAAAAATTTAATTAATATTCTAATGAAAGCAATTGTACTTGAAAATTTAAGACTAGAACATAAATACTATATTTTGGAACAAGAATGCTAGGATGATGTTTATATTATGTCGAACCATGGCATTTGGTCATTTGTTGAGTACTTATTTAATTTTTTATAGTCTATATTCTTGATTCATGTCTAATTTCTTAAGTGCTCCTTGATGCATGCACTATTTCTTGATGTTGTTGTACTCATTAGGTAATTTCCTTATGAAATTACTTACACTCATTTTTCTTTCATATTTTTCAGCCTACATTGTTATTTTGTTTTGTATAGCTAGAGCTATTCAATATAACAGTGCAGTGAGCCATGATGGCTTATAAGGTGAGTACGATTGAGACGCTAGTGAAGTATTTTACATGTCTTGATGTAGATGCACATCCAAATTCAAATCGAGGTCCTATAAGAGGGTTATTGAGCTAATTAGTGTTTTTACTATTTTGCACCATTTGTATGATAACCAATACTTGTTTTCGATAGTTCTTTTATGTATCTAAGTACTAACTATTAATTTATATTTATGAGATGATTATGTACGAGGATATTCCACTTGTGATTTAATTACATCTTGGTATTATGATTTGTATTTTATATTTAGTAGTTTGTAAAATAGATATTTTTGTTGGATAGTCTTCAGGTAACATACAGTGCTATCTTGCAGTAAGGCATTCTGTTGTGCTACTATAAGGGAGGGGTATGGGTGTTACACTGCTCTTTAAAATCCCCTTGAATCTGTTTCAAAATCATAACTTTGGTGTTTCTAGCAACTGAATTACATAAATGAAGTTTGTACTCAGACATGCAAAGTTACATAATTTCCTTGATTTTAATATTTGGTTGTGTTATAATCACATTTTTCAATAAAATGGCAAGAAAATTAGAGGTTGCGATTTTATTTTTTGTCTCTTTAGTGCAACTATGCTTAGGATGGTAAGTTTTCACAATAATGACACCCTCATTTTTATTATTTCCAGCAAACGAGACCCAAGGACATTTCTTTTTGTAATGTGCCCTAACCCTATAAGGTTCATTGTTTACAAAGTTAATCCTTTTTCCCTTCATGACATCGTATTCATTAACAACAAATCTATATTATTGCACATTTCATTTATTAATCCTAGACAAAATTCAGGGATTATAGAGTTTGGATCATATCTAAATTGAGAACTAGGTTTTCTCAGTGCATCATCCCCACAACTATCATTTGAATCCGTGTAGTAGCTACCTAAGTCATCACTGTCAATGTACTTTAAGCTATTAGATTGTTCTTTATCAGACCTACACCCAATTTCATCATCATCCCCTTATTCATTCTCATCTATATCAACCCTATGCCCAACCACTTCTACATGCACTTGCTCACTAACCTTATCATCTTAAACCCGAGCTTTGTTTTTTTTATACTCTCACTTTATTCCTAGCTTCCTATAGTTCATCATCATCATCATTTATTAATAGATGGACAGGTGTAAAGAATTCATCAATTTTTTTATAAGGATCATTAACATCTTCTTCCTTCTCAAACCTATCAGTTTGTACCTCACCATCCACTTCAAGGTTAGGTTGCTCAACCCCTCTCCCCACTTGAACAAAAGGTTAGTTTTCGACATTTTCATCTGGGTCAGTAACATTAGGAAGGCTGTGATCAATAACCAAGTATAATTTATCATTAGGTTTCAATTGGTTACCTGAATTCATAACACTAGCATCATTTATTAAAACAATAAACAAACCACTAGTAGCACATCTAAAGTACATACTACCAATATTAGAATATCCTAATTCTTTGACATAGGATAATAAATTAGGATAAGACAACAAATTAAAATCAAAACCCATTCAGCTTCCTTAATTTCGCCCCTATATATTTACCCTTAACAAATTTACCTTTATGGTGAAATATAAGCTTCATAAATATATCAGCCATGCTTGTAAAATTCATAATTAACCAAATCAACACCATAAATAATTTGTGTAGTAAATGCATGTACTCTTTATAATATTGTAACACATTTATATCCAACAACCATTAGCTAGAATTGAATTCGACAAAGGATACATTTTTTATGAGCCAAATGCTCCTTTTCACTCCTGAACTTTACTGTTTTGGTCTATTGCACCCCTTAACTTTCAAATTTACCTATTGCATATCTCAACTTTTGTTTTGTGCCTATATCACCCATAATTTAACATTTTAATTTTCTATTGAACACATGTATGTCAACGTGGATAAGCGATTGAAATTATACAAATTCAGGCGTATTTGTCACTATAGCAGCATAGGTGATATAGGCACATAATAAAAGTTGAGATGTGTAATAGGTAATTTTTAAAAGTTGAGGGGTATAATAGACCAAAATGGTAAAGTTTAAGAGTAAAAATGAGCATTCGATCTACTGAAATATGTCCATGTTGGCATGATATTTGACACGTCAGTGTATGTTCTGTACACACGCTCTAATGCTCTGAATCATTAGTAATATATGCACACAATAGAAGTTGAGATATGTAGTAGGAAAATTTAAAAGTTGAGTGGTGCAATAGACCAAAAGGGTAAAGTTTAGGGGTGAAAAGGAGTATTTGGCCATTTTTTATGCATAAGAAATTAAACAACCAGGACCATACCAAAGGACATTTGAATTTTTTCTATTTGACAAAAATGACAGTGCTACACAATATTCCAAACAGAGATAAGTTTAAAAAATTAGTTGTCCATACCTTTTTGAGATAACTCGATGGTCCACTACAGATTTTTAATGTTTTCTTCTACCTAAACTCAAGCAATGCATCACCTTTTTGCTTTAAACCAGTGAAATTAAAGACAAGAGGAAGACCTATAATACGTAAGAAGAAGAATAAGGTAGCTTTTGTTAAGTTCAAGGAAGAAGTTCGAGACATTTACGAGGTAGCTTTTGTTAGGTTCAAATAAGACTGAGGTAGCTTTTGTTATTTGAAAAGAAGATGGTCGAGGTGGAGATTCAATAAGAACGGAGAAGAGCAATAATAGTGTTTCAGTTCGTTAAATTAAGGTTTTTGATTTGTTCAATTTGGGGAAAATCTTGTTCATAAGGGTATTATAACCATTTAACATGCTTAGTCAATATAACTAATCCTATCCAGCCAACTAATTACCATTCTGCAGAGGTCACCAAATTTCACCCGCTTCTTAATAGAGCGTCAAACATATAAATTGGAATTGTTAAAAAGGTTCTCAATAGCTACATAAATAAAGATTAAGGGCTCAATAGAATACAATAAAAAGAGAAAGGTTCAATAGAATAAAAAGTTAATGTTCACGGCCTCATAATGAATTTTGCCATATTTTTTATATCATTTCTGCTTGCTCCCGCCCTAATAAAAACGGAGAAATTTTTTTTGTCAAGTGGATCATCAATCAACTCAGGCAATGGAAATGGAAGAAGAAGAAGAATCATCACCAACATTGTCTGTTACTATTCCAAAAGAGCCTCCGAAGATTCACCGTCTAGAAGAGTCTGTGGTCAATCGAATTGCGGCCGGAGAGGTTATTCAACGGCCAGTATCGGCGGTGAAAGAGCTAGTGGAGAACAGTCTAGATGCTCACTCTACTTCCATTAATGTTGTCGTTAAAGATGGTGGCCTTAAGCTTATTCAAGTCTCCGATGACGGCCACGGCATTCGAGTACGTTGCCGAACCCTAATAAAATCATGTTGTTAATTATTTTGATTTTGAAGATTACGCTGTAGATTGTTGCTTTTATGCTCTCGTGTAGTGTGAGGATTTGCCTATACTATGTGAACGGCACACCACTTCGAAGCTGTGTACTTATGAGGATTTGCAGTCTATAAAGTCGATGGGGTTTAGAGGTGAGGCGTTGGCTAGCATGACATATGTGGCTCATGTTACGGTTACTACAGTCACTGAAGGCCAGTTGCATGGCTACAGGTGGGTCGGTGAATGGTTGCATTCTACTTGTTTGATGGAATGCCTCTGTGAAGATGCATGTTTGTTGGATTAATTTTGGTCTGGGAATTTGTTCTTCAGGGTATCATATCGAGATGGTGTCATGGAGCATGAGCCGAAGCCTTGTGCTGCTGTGAAAGGGACTCAGATCATGGTTTGTAGATGATTCTTTTGACTTTGGTTCAGGACTTTGAAAGTTGAATAAAATTAAAAGGTCTTGTATGGAATAAAACATGCGTATGAATTTAACTCAAAATTCAGCTCTTGCAAAATAACATCAATTTTGATGAGTTGGATGAATTGAATTTCAGCTACCCTCAACTTTCCAAACATGAGAAACGACTTATAAAATTGAATTGAATTCTAGCATGTCTAGACTTTCTGAACCAGCAGAAAAAAATTGGGCATAAATCATGACTAGAATTAAAAATAGAGATGAGGTCTTATTTGTGCAATTTAATACATTTTTGGTGTCTGTCTTATCAGGTAGAAAATTTGTTCTATAATATGATTGCTCGGAGGAAGACACTCCAGAATTCTGCTGATGATTATTTAAAAATTGTAGATTTGCTAAGTCGGTTTTCTATTCATCATACAAATGTGAGCTTTTCGTGCAGAAAGGTTGGTCTTATTCTTAACAGAATTTAATGTCAACAATGAAGTTGCAGAGTTTCATAATTGGAGTTTGAGCTTGTCTCTTATGCAATTGATTTGTAATGCTATTGGAATCAGCATGGTGCCGCAAGAGCTGATGTCCACTCAGTAGCCACATCATCAAGGCTGGATTCTATAAGAACTGTTTATGGGGCCTCAGTTGCTCGCAATCTAATGAAGATAGAAGCCTCAGACAGTAATTCTCTATTTGACATGAATGGATTCATCTCCAATTCTAATTATGTTGCAAAGAAAACGATAATGGTGCTTTTTATCAATGGTATGTATTTTTCTACATAAATTTAAGAAAGGAAAATGATCATTTGTTTTATAAGAGATTTTTACTTCATGTTTGTGGATGTGTTGGATCATTTGAAGCAGTGAGAGTTACAGAACATGGGCGGAATGGTGAATGATTTTGTTTTGCAGTTGAACATATATTAACTTGAGTTTTCTTATGGAGATGCCACACTGGTTCATTTCTTAGTAAAAATGTGTTTCAGGTTAATCTGAAGCGTACTTCTTAATAAGTCAGCACATAAAATTCATTGTATGTAAATCAAATATACATCTTGCTGGAAATACCCAATGGCTAACTGGTGTACCGAGGGTTAATCCTATCTGCTGTGTGTTTGAAAGCTACAGACTTACCTAAAGGAAGAAAAAGTAAAGTACTATTCCTGAATAGGAATTGCTTTTTAAGATTTATGATTGATGGCAGTACCCTGCTTAAGAAAATATAATTATTTAAATTCATTGTAACTGTAAAGATGCTCAAGTTTTGCTAGATTTGAAGTAAGAAGTTTTAGCTAAAATTTCTACCTCCTGTTTCTGCCTCAGATCATCTTTTGAAATCAAGCAAATACTATATTGGTTAACTAAGAATGATGAGACGAAGAGTTTAATCAATTCAACCTATTTTGAAATGCTTGAACTTTGATAGATGTGATGTTAGATGTGTTGGAGATGTGAATGAATGAAAAATATAAGGACTCAAGTGGTATAGACAAGCCAATAGATTTTGTGTTACATGGGTTCAATTCCATTTATATGTGCGTATGTGTATGTATGGTCAACACTCTTGAGGTCCATGGAGGTTCTAGAAGATGAAAGTTTTGGGTTCATAGTTTAATGCTTTTTAATGAATAAAATTACCTAGAAAACTTGGGGTGTCATCAATTTCTCTACTTGTACTAGGATAAAATAAATATTTGGTTCACATAGTACCATACCCGAACATTCATAGACAGAAAAATGCATGACTTTTTCTTCCTTTTATTTTCATATTTTCTTCTTTTCAGATAGACTGGTGGAATGCACGACTTTGAAAAGAGCTCTTGAAATTGTTTATGCTGCTACCTTACCCAAAGCATCAAAACCTTTTGTGTATATGTCAATCGTGTTGCCATCTGAGCATGTTGACGTGAATGTTCATCCAACAAAAAGGGAGGTATGTCCTTCCAGAACTGAACCACTTAGTCCTGCTCTTCCATATCTCTTTATGTGACCATTGAATTTGATAAATCTGAACATTTTAGAGAATGAGATGAAAGGTGGGGATAAGGAAAAGAGACTTACCGAGATGGAAACAAGTTTTAATGACCCAAGATACCTTCTCATGGGATGATTGGTCAAATGTATCAATTGTTCATAATTAGGGAGACAACTTAAAGATCTATTAGGTGACTAAACAAGCCATAGAAAGAATTGTAATTTTAAGTAGAACAGTGACTATATAAGTGTATAATAAGCATTTTTGTTCATAAAAGGAAACTCCTTTGTGTTGACTTTGTCATATTTTGCAAATGAGGTCTTAAGTCATAATTCCATGTAGTGAAAGATCCTGCCTTCAACTGTGTGGATCAATAATGAATGGATGGTGTACCTTAGAGATATTGTGAAGCCAAAGTTATTGTGATTACATCCTTAGAGTGAATATATTAGGATTTGAATTAAGTAATGGCAGAAATTTAAAAGTAAAATTTTGTTTTGCTATATGGTGTTGTAATTTTTAGTCCATTTCGTTGTCCTCATTTTGTGTTATTCGAGTCATTCTTTCAAAAAATAAGATAAAAATCTTTGATAGGAAATGGAGTAATGTATATAATTTTTCCTCAACAAAATTTGAATCTTGAAATTTTCATTCTACCATGTATGAGAGTGAACTTTCCATATTCACTATTGTCTGATAAAAAGAAGTGTTTGATATATATATACCACCTAAAGCATATGTAATGCTGGGTGTAGGTGAGTGAATATTTGATGTTCTGAATCTTCTACTCGTGCTAGAAAAAACCAGATCTGCTACTTTTTGATCGATAATAATGGAAACTAAAAAATAATGATCTAGATATGCACATATATAACTTTGTATTTTACTTAACTCACAATTTTCTTTTCATAGCTATATATATTTTTTTGTACAAACAGGGAATGCACAACAAAAATAATGATCTGGATATGCACACAATTAACTTTTCATTCTTTCGATAATATATTTTTCTGCTTTCTAACACAGGGAATTCTTGTGTCAATTTGCAGGTAAGCCTTCTGAATCAAGAAACTATTGTCGAGAAAATACAATTAGCTGTTGAATCAAAATTGAGGAACTCAAATGAAGCAAGATCATTCCAAGAACAGGTACTTCTTAAACTTTGCCATGAAGCTCAGTGTTTGATGCTGTCTTCTATATTAGTATAACAGTCTAGGCTTTTTCTACCTATGGATTGTCATCCCTTCCCCACAATGCATTCAAAGCATCAATCACAAAGGAAGATTTCTAAGTGTTTTGGTTCTATGCTGCAAGCAGTAGCTAGCTTAAGCCTTTTTTTAAATTATGACAGATTGTCCACAATAGTAATCACTATATTATATGTTATAAATACTTTAAAATTATTTAAGCTGATCATTATTGACTTCCATAACTTCCTTCTTGTCAATCTTGTTAAGGGCTATATATACTTTTTATATAATTCACATCTGCAGGTGCATTTCAAATTGTTGAAGTGCCAATTTCTCTCTTTGCCTTGGAGTTCATTTTTTTCTCCTCTTACTTGTGGTGATGTGATGGATTTATGGAACATGGTGTAGAGAACTCTAAATCCATAGAAACTGTGGTTCAGGGTATTAAATATTGAGCATTAAATACTGTATTAGACATTATGGAATGGACTTTAAGGCACGAATTATGTTCCTTTAAATCACAATTCACAATGAAACGACATTGTATTGCACAACTTCTGTAAAGATGTGCACTGATGCAAGCTATGTAATAGCCTATGCAGAGGCCAAAGAGTAAGTGGGAAAGGAGTGGATAAACAAGAAGGTCCAGTAGTTAACAAATCTTTGACTGTGAATAAAAGCTCCCTTCAGTCCTAAAAGTAGTTCCTTTTCAGCTACTTAAGCAGTAGCTTGCGGTCTTAAAAATAAGCATCAATATATAACTCAATTATGACAAATTAAAAAAAAAAAACTATATGGAGCCCCAAATTGAATCTATAAGCTATACTAAAATATAATTCTATATAAACTTCTATCTTGTTTTTTCTAGATCTTCTTGTCAGCTGCATCAGCGTTTTGTATTACTATCTTCTGTTAGCATTCTCTATAGGGATAATGGAATTTCTTATTTGTTAATTATCTCTGCGAAATTGTGCTGGATCAGGAAATTTTTTTTGAATCAAGTGCAAATGCACTTTTCCAGACTAGAAGTGCTGTAGTGGATTAAAAAATCATATGGAATATTTCTTTTTGTTGCTTTCAGCAGACACATGGACTATTACAAATCAATAGAAAATGTATTTCTGACATAAACCGACTTTCCTGCCTGCCTATGCTCCCAAACTCCTTTCACTCTCGCTTACTCTCTCCCTATGGACCCTAAATCCTTTTGTTTCAGTGATGTGAAAAAAAAATTTTTTGGTTAGTTTTAGATGAGGATAAACAACATTTCTTTAACTTCAAAAATCTGGGATTATTTTTTCAAAATATTCTCCTTACATATTTCACCATGCATGCAGTGTCAAGTGGCGGATACAGGATTATTTTCTAATTAAAATAGACAATGTGTGTGCTGAGGTGGTATTGCCAAATTTTACATTGTTTTGAACCTTATGGAACTTTCACTCACCAAGAGCCTTGGTTCACTAGGGGGATGAGATTCACTCTCCAAGAGTCTTAGTTCATTAGGGGGATGAGTTGGCACCTATGCTTCATCTTAAGTTGGCATTTAGAAATTAGAGGATAGGAAAGAATCTTCTAATTGTTTCTTCTTTTTCTTTGTTGATCCTTTATAGAGTTGGCATCTATGCTTCATCTTGAGTTCTGAACTGTTTGGAAAAAAGGGAGTTCACAAAAATTTGAAAACAGTAGCTTTATCTAAGAGAAGATGTTCTGTATGCCCTGGCAATTAGAATTTAGAGCAAATTTTTTTTCTTCTTCTTCTCTCCATCCTTTTGTGGTGGAGTAGAGTTGGCATCTATGCTTCATCTTAAGTTCTGAATTAACTAAAATTCTGGAAACACTCGACTTGATCTATAAGATCGATGAGAAGATTTTTTTTTTTAAATTCTTTGGGCAACTTGAATTTAATGCAATTTGTTGCTAAGTAGTACAGGATAATTTTCAATTTCTATCTGAATATGTAGTGGTCCAATTCTATTTTACACTATGCATGGCAACCATAGAGAAGGTAGGGCTTTTTAAAGAGAAGGGAAGGGAAGGGAAGGGAAGGGGAAGGAAAGAGAATAAATACTATAGATTGTTGTATTTAGTAACTTAGAAATAATTAATAAAAGGAAAGAAGGGGAAATGTTTGAAAAGGAAATAAAATTTTAAATTATAATATGTTTTAGGAGTTGAAATTTTTATACCCCAAATTGGGGTATAATGATTTTCACCTTATAAAAGGGGAATGAGAGAAATAGTTCCCCTCCCAACAATTTTTAATAGCCAAAAGGATAAAAATTAATTCCCCTTATATTCTCTCAGCTCTTACTTTTCTTTCAATCCATGCATAGTGTTAGAGAAAATGGTTACACTCATGTTACTATTTTCTGGTTAGCAACTAACTCTATAATTCTATTTACATTGGCAATTAACTTTTGCACTTGTTTGGCATCTGTTCTCTCTTGCATGTGTTAGACAATGGATCCTTCTCCAAGTTGTTCATTGGGTAAAAGCAAGGAGTTGAATGTTAATCCCTCACCCAATGGTATGAAACTAATATACCAGTTGGCTACATGGTCTGGTGACTGTTGTCATGTCAAATTGCTTGTTATTTTGGGCAGCTCTAGACAATCTCAGAATCTCACTTTATATCATTTTAGGTTCAAAATCACAAAAAGTTCCTGTAAATAAAATGGTAAGAACTGATGCACTGAATCCAGCTGGGAGGTTGCATGCCTACTTTGAGGCCAAGCCTCTTCACCATCTTGAAAAGAGTTCCTCCTTGAGTGCTGTGAGGTATGATTCTTAATTAGTACATGCATATAATCTTATATACAAATAATGTATTCAGGGAACACCTGAAAATCACCTTTTCTTGTATTTATCTGGATATTTAGTGCATAATTGTTTTCTGGAACAGTGAAACTCCTATAATATATGATTCGAGTTTGTATTCAATGTTTGTTAGAGATGTTGAGATTTTTCCTAGGTTCTGAAATAGTTGACCATATATATTATTTGTTTTGCTATGGTGGTTATATGACTATAGTCTTATTAGTGGGGTGGGGCTTAGGTGAAAAGCAAGTACTGATTGTGTGCTTGAAAAAATAAAGCATGATTAACATGTGCAGTTTTTCCTAGGACACAATACCTAAACTGTGTGCTAGGTGATGTACACACTCCTAATTCAATAGTATTAAACCATTCATCTCCAAACTAACCCACTAATTTAATAGACTGCCTACATTGTACTTTATGATATTGGTAAAAACACTTACACAAAGTTGATTAGAACAATAAATAAAGTTATTGATTTTGTTGTTTTAGAATGGAGTTAAGCTCTAAAATCACAATTTTCAGCTTTTAAATTTATTTAGCATATTAAAAATTTCAACTCATTGTGTCTTGAATGTAATTGACAATTTGGACAATTCGGCACTCAATTTTACGAAAATCATCACATGTTTCATTTGCTAAAAGATTTGTGATTAATGCATTACACTAGCATCACTTCTTGTGAATTATTACATTCTCTCTTACGTAACCACATGATAATGAGTTATTGCCCTTGCTATTACAATTACCATGTAGAACATATTTAGCCAACAGAAGGTAAAGATGGTGTGCACATTAAAACAATGGGTAAATTACTAAAACCCCCTTAGGTTTGCTTAAATATATTAGTCGATCCTTGCTGTTTTGGTAATATATTATGACATCCTTGGGTTTTGTTTCCGTTATACTAACTCATCCCCCTGTTAATTTTACCAGTCAATTCATGGACTTAAACTGAAATTTTTTAATAGAAAATATGTCCTTGTGGTCCTTTAAGTTTTATATTTTTAAAATTCATACCATTTTTGCAATTTAGATGCCATATTAATTTTTTAATTATTTTCACAAGTAAAAAAATAAGTCACTTATTTTAATCTTTAATATTTTAATTTAAAATATGAATGTATAAAAACAAATAAACATTAAGATAAAATTGTAATAGTATTACTACTTTTCACAATATATTTGATTATAGAGATCTTGTTTTTTACAAATTTTTATTTTTTTAGAATAAAATATTATGATGAAAATGAACATTGTAATCAAGGACACTATGATTTTTAATTGTATTTTGTAATTTTATTTTTAATTTAAATAAAATTTAAATGTCATATTTTTATATTTTTTTTAAAAAAATTCATAAATATTAATCTTTTCATTTAGATTCACTTATGATCAAAATTTTTGACTAATCTGAATAAGTTTTTATTATATAAGTTTTCAATAAAATTTTAAAATAATTTAAGAAATTCAAAAATTTAATAAGGGGCGAATCTAAGTGAAATAAAAACATTTAATGAAGTTTCGATTAAATAAGTTATATAGAATATAAAATATACTTCAATAAAAAAAATTATACAATAAATTTTTATCACAATATCTTTTTTATCATAGTATCTTTATCTAAAAGAGGTATAGTTTTCATTGAAAATAAAATTTTTATAATTTGGAATACTATTAAAACAAGTAGTGCTTTTACAATTTTCTTTATATATTGACATTTTGTGTGTGTGTGTGTGTGTATATATATATACTTTTTAATTTAAATATAAAAATATTATTCTCTATAAAAATTTTATATTTTAAATAAGTGAATTTATTTTTTACTTGTGAAAAAAAAATTAAAAAGTGATATAGGAGCTAAAAAGTAAAGAATTGTATGAATTTTAAAAATATAAAGCTTCAAGGACCAAAAGAAATATTTTCTGTTAGAAAATTATACTTTAGTCCATGATTTGACAGCAAGACTAACAGAGGGATGAGTTAGTATAACGTAAACAAAATTGAGGGATGTCATAATATATTGCCATAACAGTAGGGATTGACTAATATATTTGAGTAAACCTCAGGGGGTTTTGGTAATTTACCCTAAAAAAATTGAACAAGTTGTTTAAGTTAGCTTTGTAATGTGCTTTGCGAATCTTACAATGAACAAATGGGTGGACAGTTGTGTCTACGAGCAAGTATGCTGTGCAATGGAACATCGACCAGGGAAAATTGTTCTGACATTTGCATTTGAGGGAATGCCCTTTCTATATAAAATTTTTAGAAGCATGCATCATAGTGGAATGG
The DNA here is from genome assembly GCA_949671775.1 of Mallotus repandus. Taxonomy (NCBI): domain Eukaryota; kingdom Viridiplantae; phylum Streptophyta; class Magnoliopsida; order Malpighiales; family Euphorbiaceae; genus Mallotus; species Mallotus repandus. Next base: position 36,431 of record CATIWM010250887.1, read on the forward strand.
GTAAACTGCTGATTTTTGCAGTTCATGATACCCAAGAGAGCCTTTAGAATTTCATGTCCCTCTCTTTTCATGTACTGAATATAAGGTGGGTAACAAGATTAATTATTGGAAGATCCTTGGTCTGAACCTGATTTCATATTTTAGAATTTATTTGCATAATGTTGTATTTTATCCCTTTTCATCATTGAAGGTTGCAATCCCTCATCCCAGACTTTTTATCTTTGAAATATTTCAATATCAGTGAGGGCTTAGAGAGAACTCAACTTGCCTTCTCGCTTTTTGTGTCGAACTTTCTTGATTTCTTTCCTATGAGGAGAACAAGATTTGGTTCTTGGATTCTTCTTTTAAATCATTGTTGACAAAACAGAATAGAAAACTTGAAAAATAGAAGCTTAATTTATCTTTCATTCAGTGTATAAACATATTTATATATAAGTTCTAGGAGACACTACATTAATTAGTATGGTTGAGACACTACATTAATTACA